>PVJN01032271.1:0-24275 GCA_004026805.1 Lasiurus borealis | reverse complement strand
ATAAAGAAGTTTAGCTTTCATAGTTTTTCACATTCCATCTCCTATAGAAAGGGATACTTTATAGGAAAAAATCCTATATAATAAAACTCTAATATGCTAATGATATGCTACGGCTGCTCTACCACTTGCTATGACATGCATTGACCACCAGGGAGCAGACAGCTGATCAGTTGCTATGACATGCACTGACCACCAGAGGGCAGATGCTCCAAACAGATTAGCTTGCTGCTGGGCTCCAGCTGATTAGGACTGAGAAAGACAGGCTGGACATGCCCTGGAGCCCTTCTGTGGTCCCTCCCTGGCTGGTCAATTTCCCATATTCCTCGCTGGCCCCAATTGTGCACCAGTGGGATCCCTTGACCTGGCCTGCACCCTTTTGCAATCGGGGACCCCTTGGGGGATGTCTAAGAGCCAGTTTTGGGCTATGGTGGAACTACCAGTTGCTATGATGCATACTGACCACCAGGTGGCAAACGCTCAGCACAGGAGCTGCCTTCTGGTGGTCAGTGTGCTCCCACAGGGGAAAGGATACTCAGCCAGAAGCCAGGCTCATGGCTGGTGAGTACAGCAGTGGTGGCGGGAGCCTCTCCTCTTTCCGTGGCAGTTGGACATCTACTGAAGGCTCCTGGAATGTGAGAGGGTGTAGGCCAGGCTGAGGGACCCTACCCTCTTCAAATGTATGAATTTTGTGAACTGGGCCTCTAGTATTCAGATAATTCAGGAGCATACATTAATCAGGCAAAATAAGGTGCTTTCATTTCTGATTTACAATTGAGTTAAACAATTGAAAGGGATGAGAAATGATTTTTGTTGCAGTGAATATAGTAATTTTATTGCACATCCATAGTCTTATTTTATGAAAGACTATGAAATAATGACATAATCATCTGATCTACCAATAAAACAATAATTTGCAATTGAAATACCTACTTGACCATAAAACCAGCAGCCTCATTTTCTAATATATGGCAGTATCATTATATCAATTAAAATGTCCAATGTTGTATTTCTAAAACTTCATTAAAATAGATGACCAAGGGTTTCTCTATAGTTACAATGATGTGCATTCACAAATCATCTTTCCCTACCTCGAGTACTGTCTTTCTTGAAATAAATTATTTGCAATGGAAATGGTTAGACACAGGAAACACATATAATGAAAAGAAAATTTTTATATATAATTTTTTAAAGCAATTCCAGAAGTAGATGTTTGAGTACTTATATTAGTCATCATATGTGAGTGGTATCCTATGAGTACTGTCTTCAGTTTTCATATCTATTTTAATACACAAACTAAGTTGAATAATACTATATATCTGCACCCTTCCATATAGGACATAAGAAGCTAACAGGTACTCTAACTTCTTTAGAAATAGATGGTATGTTCTCGATTCCAAATATAAATAAAAGTGATATAAAACTGAATGCACCACATGAACAAACAAGACAAACAAAACTCATAGACACAATCATATGATAGTTTCCAGAGAGAAAGGGGAGGTGTGGCGGGAAAGTAAAAGGTAAAGTGGGTCAAATATATGGTGAGTGTCAGATATATGGTGATAGAAGGAGATTTGCCTGTGTGGTGAGTACACAGTGCAGTATACTGATAGTCTATGATAGAATTGTACACTGAAAACCTACATAATTTTATTACCCAATGTCACCCTAAAATTTAATTTAAAAAGGAAAAAGTCAGTGTAATACATTGTGTTGACTTTCTAGCAGCTCATTTTCCTGTGAAATGGTACAATGCAGTTTCAAACCACAAAAACCTTATAAGCTGAATTCTGTTTACTCTGGGTCTGTTTTGTTTTTGTTTTTGTTTTGTGTTTTTTTTTTTTTATACAGGGCAATTTAAAATGTAGTACCTGTAAGTATGATGCCAGATCTTATTTTTTCTTTCCCCTTTCATGTGCCTTCTCTGTAAAAGCAAGTATACTGTCGTTATTTTACTATTGTGTTTTGAAAATAAATTTTGTATTTTTCAAAAAATACCTCCTAACAGTTTTCACTACATATGATTTTCCCCTTTCCTGATACATTTCTGACAATTCAGAAAGAGCCAGAAAGGAAACAGAATAAAAAGCTTAAATCTCAAGTTGAAAAAATCATTGAGGTAGGAGTAAATAAGCTGAGGGGTTGTTCTGTGTTGCCAGCAAGGGTAGTTAGAGAAATATCAGCACATAATTCTTATTGACTCATTAGCTAATCCCTACTCTACAAAGAATTAGACTAGGTGATGAGACAACAGTATATAAGATTAGATTCATGTGGTTAAAGAAGTGGGGGTAAGGACAAAGTTAAATAAAATACTGCTGAGTTACCATTATTTCTAAGGCAATGTTAAAAGATCTTCAGGCGAGTCATATTTGAACGAGATTTGAGGGAGCATTTACAATGAGATATGATGTGATCCAAACTGCAGTGTAAATGATGTGTATCAGTTAAAGATAATAAAATCTAGAGTGGAAAGTCTTAAGATGATTTAAACAATAATATACCATGCAAGGTCAGTGGAAGCATTGGGGATGATGTGTTGATCAGGAGGATTGATGGTTTGCAAGCTTTTGGTGCTACATGATTGAGGGCAAATGATTCCAAGTAGATGAAGAGTCACATGAAACCAGTTTGGGAAGGCAGAACGAGAAGCAAGTTTGTTCTCAGGGTGATGAAAAAAGAATTGAGGCTGGATGGGTAATTGCACTTCGGATGAAGGAACTTTTTAGTAAACTGAAAGAGTTGCTTTTTAGTTTTAAAAAATGGATCATATTTTAAATAAATGTTGTTCAGGACACATAATAATGTAGAGGATGAATGTAATGGTTAGGATTGCCCAGAACAAGAAAGCAGAATTAGGAGAGAAAAAGATTGAAAAGCAAATATGAGAGAATAGCAAAATACACAGAGCAGGCAGAGGAAAATATTATCAGAGAAGACTTAGAAAGAATGTTCTAAAGAAGGTAGAAAGTAACTTGTTAAGATTAAATAAACCATTGAATTGGCACCTCAAAGATTAATAATTTTCTTATCAGGACCCTATTTATTAGACTAGATGTCAAAATTGTGTGTTAGTGAATTTGTAGGCAAATTAATATGAGGAATTAAAGTTGAGACTCTACTTCAAGAATTTTGGTATTTAAAAGAAGAAAAAGATTAGTGGAAACAGTCTAGAAGAAAGGGAATTTTAGGATGGGACAACTTGATTTTTTGTAAGTATAATATAAGGAATCAATATCAATGCATCTGGCTATTAACATGTAGAGATTGCAGATATAAAGTGTAAAGTTTATATTTGAACAAATAAGGTACCACGGACCTAAGTTATACTAGTGCTCTTTCAATTTCAAAGTAATGAACTTTTAAATAAACTCTACCCTCCAAAATTTTATTTCTAATAATGGAAATAATAAGGATTTATTCACTTAAGAAGATGTGAGGCTTAATCTGCTAGGGAAGAATAAATAGCAATTAAAGAATTCACAACAAAAGATGGATGCATACTTCAAATAGGAAGACCTTGGGTAGAAGTGGAAGGCAGGTTCCAACTATGATTGATATCAACCCACATGTCCTGCAATGGCTGTGCCAATTGCTAAATTATTGAAATATACCCATACTGGCTAATAAATGATCATATGCACAATCTTCCAATTGCAGCTTTGCTATCTATAGCACTCTATTTCCCCAAGAATCGAAAATGTCAGTATTCAGATAAAAGATAAGTAATTTCTGGCAAAGCTGGGGGGCTCTAAGATTGGTTTTGTTATTGTTTTTTAAATAGATTCTTACTGATTTCAGAGAGGAAGGGAGAGAGAGAGAAAAATAGAAACATCAATGCTAAGAATCATTGATCAGCTGCCTCCTGCACAACCCACACTAGGGATCAAGCCTACAACACAGACATGTGCCCTGACCGAGAATGGAACAGTGACTTTCTGGTTTAAAGGTTGATGTTCAACCACCGAGCCAATCCACCTGGGTCACTTGGCTTTAGTTGTAAGGTCTGTGACGTTTTGATTGCAAATGTATCATTCTTATAGATACTGATTGTTGTCTACGGTTTCAACATCAGTGTGAGAATTAAAAATGCAGGGGGAAATATGGGTATGCAATTTGGCAGATTAACCTGCTCAACTGGGAGTCCATAAATGCACAGAATAAAAGTCAATTGTTGAACCAAGCTAAAATCATTAAAATGATTCAGGGTATCAAAGAGGTTTCTGTGAAAGTATGTCTTGGATCCAACCAGTCCTTCTGAAATTGGTAAGGTGAGTCTCTAGGTGTTACTAATTGTATAGTGTGACTATTGTATCTTCTGAAACAGGTTGAAATTACTTTTATCTTTTAAACATAAGTTAATATAAGGCATCTGACCATTTTTTCTCTTTCCTACATTCTCTAGATGTACATATGCCAGCTATGTACAAATTACAAAAAGATACTCCCTATGGGTAGACTTTTCATAAATCACTCACTCCATAAATAATTTGGCAAAATTCTCCATGTTCTGACTTGACCCCACCACATAAGGGCTTCTGGCTTGCTGAGCAGACTATG
Organism: Lasiurus borealis; assembly: GCA_004026805.1. Classification (NCBI taxonomy): domain Eukaryota; kingdom Metazoa; phylum Chordata; class Mammalia; order Chiroptera; family Vespertilionidae; genus Lasiurus; species Lasiurus borealis. The sequence continues at coordinate 19,715 of PVJN01032271.1, read as the reverse complement.
GAATGGATTTCAAGTTACAGTTGTCTGTTTAGCCAATTACATTCAGTAAGGCACTATCTGTACATCTGGACAGGGTAGGCTTATGACACTTCCCCATGGGCTCATGTAGCTTTGATAGTTCTTTGTCTGAATTGATTGTAAACCAGATGATTATCTTGAGTCGGAATTATCTGACATTTATAAAAAACTATATACCTAAGTAGCTATGGAGAAGCCAGATTGGATTTCATAGCCTTTACATTCCCCCTCTATTGTTGAGCCTGCACCTTGATGCCTCGTGTCCTTCTTTGTTCTGTTCTGTTCATAATTGCTTAAATGGGTGGTGTTGACAATAAAGGCTTTCAAGCATTGGGGTGAAAGGTTTTAAACTCATCTTAAAGTAAGAAGTTTGTACTATCATTTTTGAGTGTGTGGCAGTTCTGAGTCTATTTTTCTTAAACCTCACATAAACTGCTTCTGTTCATCTCAGGGCCTGTAATCACCCTCACTCTTGTAGACAGTTGTTTAGTATGTTTGCCCTTTACCTGAAGCTTTTTTCCTCAGAAAGTGAGCTAGCCTTTTCCCATAGATAAGAATACATAGAAAATGCATTATTTATGACTTTGAACTGCTTGAGCTCCCAGCTAGCATACATATGCATTCCAATTTTTGATATATTAAGATTAAAAAACTAAATTAAAAAAACTTTGATATTATTTTTCAAATATTTTCATGGATAGATTTAGAAATGGATGCTAAGATGTCCAAGACCCTGGGACAGAGCAATATTTCACTTGGGAGAAAGACTCTCTGGTGGCATTCTATTCTAATGCATCACAAATACAATGGTGCTTTGATAATATACTACCTCGTCTCATTTGTCAGTGGAGCACTGGGGATAGGATAGAAGTTAGTTTAATTATTTATTAGTGTAATGTGTCATCACAATGTCAACAGCTGGTGCTCAAGCACATGGCCCCAGATATAAGATGCTGCGCTCATGTTTCTTTAAGTTGTATCCTTGAATCCTGGGTGAATAAACTTATGGTCATTACAAGGTTTGTCAAGAAGAAAGTGTTATAATTGCAGTATTGATGCAAACATTGCCAAAAATATCAATTAGGAAATAGGGATTATAATTTAAATTTCATTTATAAATTTTCTGTTTAAAAACTGCAATCACAAATTGCAATTAATTATATATATTTTATAGCATGTTTTATTCTAAGTCATGATTCTTCTTTGAAGAATAATTAATTTGGAGTCTATACTTATTTTTGATAAGGAATGCAGTATTTACATATTGGACATATCTAATAATCAGTTAATTGTGATAGAAGAAATGGATGTTCAATAAATGAATGAGTGGACCCTTTACATGTCTATTGAAAAACTAATTATTGGCTACACAAAATATTCAATAAATATTCATTGTGTCCCATTATATGTCTGGTGGTATAATAACAAGTCCTTGGGGTCTAATAGTAAATAATTATTTAATCTCAGAAGTATATTATTTTAGTGGGAAGGGGAAATATAATAATGTCAGATAATCAAAACATAGGCAAGCCTTGGCATTACTATGAGCCAGCAGCATACTTACAGTCAGGTTTTGATGTTCATCTGTGGAACATATATAATTTCATAAAACATCAGTATCAGACAAAAGTTACTCTGATCTTGATGGGTCCAGATAAAAACAAGACCAATGCATAATCATGTCTAAACATAGATCAGCATAAACATTGTCCAACATAAAAAATACCAAACATTCCACTCTTTTGACTAAAATGACTGACTTCTGCTTCTTTGCCTTTTATAAAGGGACACTGTAAATGCATACTATTTAAGATACCCAGCCCAATAGCTGTGATCAGTATGTTTGTGTTCCTCCAAAATCCATGTCTTAAAATCCTAACACCCGAAGTTGATGGTATTAGCAGGTGGAAACCTTTGGGAAATGACCAGGTTATGAGGGTAGTGCCCTCATGAATGAGATCAGTGCTCTCGTGAAAGGCTTCCCACAGAACTCCCATGCCCTTTTTTGCTACGTGAGGGTACAAGAAGACTGAAGAAGAGCCCCTCACCCAACTATGCTGCCACCCGACCAGGATGGTTGATTCCCACCTTCTGAACTGTGAACAATGAAGTTCTGCTGTTTATATGCCACTCAGGATATGGTATTTTATTGTAGCAGCCCGAACAGACTAAGACATTAATCATAGAAGTACTCCACTTCCTGTCAACATCTAATCCAGAATAAACCTCATTTCCTTAAACCTCCCTAAAGCACATAACAGAAATGCAAACCCTTTGAATGTTAAGTCTTTTCTAAATCCCACAATTCCGTTTGTGTGTGTTTTCTCTTGCTACAACAAATTGGATATCCAACTTATTGAACCACAAGCATGTTCTTAGTAATCTTTTTCCAGATGATATTGACAAAGGAGTGACTAGCAGGGGAATTTATATGCATATATGCATAGCCCATGGACACAGACAATAGTACGGTGAACGCCTGGGAGGAGCAAGTGCAGGGTCACTGGGGGATAAAAACAAACAAACATGAAAAACAAAGCAAAGGTCTGTAATACTTTCAAAGATAAAGATAAATAAATAAAAAAGAAAGAGAATCTAGAGAGATTCTAAGGATGAGGAGGATTTGATATCCTGCTTCTAACCCTGACTTGGAGGGGCTCGTATGTGCATGGACCAATGAGAGAACTCTAAGAGTTGAGTGACCTCCTGGTGCTAATCAGCAAGAAAATGAAGAGTTCAGTCCTAAAATTACAAGGAACTAGATTCAACCAACAACTTGAATGATCTCGAAAGCAGATTAACTTCTAGCATTGTGGAACCCAGGGTATAGAAACCAGCCGAGAGAAACAGGGGGATAATAAATTCGTGTTAAGCTATTAGCTTTGTGGTAATTTGTTACAAAGGAAAACTAGTACAATTAGTTTGGACTTTTTAATATTTCAAAATAAGATGTTTAATATCCACAAGTATCTCCCAAATTACAGGGTTTCTTTAAGATATTCATGGGCAACTAAGAGGGAAATCTTTAAAAATATGTTTGAAGATATTTATGAGAAGAAAAAATTCTGCTTGCCCACATCCATATAATTCAACCTTTCCAATAACTGTCACATAAATTTTAGCATATGCCTTGAAAATTACTCAGAGGCATAAATTTCAGGTACAAATCTCCTGGACGGTATCCAGATTTTTAAGAAACAACCTTGTCAAGAAATATATCAAGAAGGAGTCAAATGAGTGCAAGCCAGAATGTGGGTACTTTGGCTTAGTCACCAGGGACAGGATGTTATCCGAAGTAATGTTATCCAGGCCTGAAAATCAACGTTCACCAGTCTTGCCCATCTACATCTAGGAATAACATGATGTTCTCATTAGAAAACCACCCAACCTGAGGCTAATTGTGCCAATTCCTTGAATTGGAATTGGCCAAAGCCCCTACCCCTAAGGCTCCAGAACTAAAGGCATCTTAGGTTTAAGGACAGAAAACACTGCACTGAGCAGGCATTCTATTTTTACTCTTTTCCTCATTATCTTTGTTTGAATCCCTCTTATTCAATATCTTTTTTTTTCTTTCCGCATTTCCTCTCCTCCCTCACAATCCATATGTTCATTTTTTCTCCCCTGATTCGCACAGTATTAAGGCTGGTTTCAAAAAACATCTGAAATTTAATGAAATTATCTTGATGCAAAAATAATTGATCAGATAAAATATATCTGCATATACCATTCTCTAAGTTATTAATATAACATGCTTGCCTGAAAGTTTTACATAAATAAAAGCCATAATTATTGGCTTGATATCAAATTATGATAGCATTGCTAATATTATTGCCTTTTATTATATTTTAAATATGTGCCAAGCTCTCTGATAAATATTTTATGTAATTTCCATTAATCTTTACAACTCTCTGAGATATGTTTTTATTCCCATTTTAAGGTAAAGGACTTAGGAAGTAACATCTACTAGGAGTATAGTTATGGTCGAATGGTTAAACAGCTAATACAGATGTAGTTACTTAAGAGAAATAAAACACTTTAAATATATTCTCTGGCAACTGGTGGAAAGTTGGTCAAATTGAACTGAAGAAACAATTGAAATAGCAAGGTAATTGACATCTTACCCCTTGTCATCTCCATACCTAACTCAGACATCTTGACTCACCTAAAAAGTAGAGAAAATTAATCTCTAAAGAATTCTCTACTTGTAATATTTATGAAGTTACAACTACTCTAAAGGCTCACTTCACTAGTGTAGATTTTTCTAATTTTATTTTTAAGTTTTTTGCCTTATTAATATTTGTATATCATAATTCTAATTAATATTTTATCTTATAATATTTTTTAAAGTATAGCATGTTGATACATGTTTGGTAAATTGTCTATTTAAAGTCAATCTTTATGAACTTTGTAGAAGTTTATGTAATATGCTGTGGATAAACTTTAGGTTCATAGTCTTTCTCTTAAAAATTATCACAAAAATCTTTTCTCGAGGTTTCAAAAACGATGGCCAGGTAGTAAGTATTTTTTTTTACACAAGTCATTTGACTGAGGTATGATATTTTATGATAGGCTTTACCTATTAATATGTATACTATATTGTTTCTAAAACACTCTAATTCAAGGACAAATATTTAAATTATGTGATTCTATAAGTATTAACTTTTTGGAGGACAGGAGAAATTGCTATATTTAAATATTTCACTCTGAAGAGAGTTTGTAATACTTTGGTTGACATATTCTCAGAAGAGTATTATTACTTATTATTATTATTATTATTATTATTATAAAAATTTCTATGGTGAATATATACATTCAGAAGTAAGAATGAATTAATTCATCCAAGTAGGGAAAAATCAGTTCTTAAGGGAGAAGAACATTTTATTGTTCTGAAATTCAAATACTAAAGAATGGCATGTTGACCCACAGAATAAATTAATACATTTCAAAATAATTATAGAAAAGATGATGATGATGATGATGATGATGATGATGACAAGCAAGGAATGCTTCCTTTTTTTTCTTTTAAATTGTTTAATAGATTCTTCTACTGAGAGACAGTATGGCAGAATTTCTCAAACTGATGACTATGGACATATTTGGAAATGTTCTTAGAACACTTGATTCTTTCTAAAATAGTTATAATTTGGGTTTTAATGACTATAATTTCTTTTAAAAAGTACTAAAGCATCTTCAACATCATATTAATCATTGTGCAATTGAAGATTGCTAGCATTTCCTAACCAATATATCTGTATTTACAATCATATTTTTGACAAGTAAAAGCTAAATGATCTAGTGCTTTTTGCAAGCAAGGATATCTAATAGTCTAAATTTAGTGCAAAGAATCAGGGGAACTGGGTTATCACACAGCACACTCTAGTGAAAGGAGCAGAATTCAAAATGAGTTAGTAGTATATTCACATTTTGTACAGATATATTCAATGTTTGAATGGACTACTTGCATGCAACAACCTGCAATGCTTTCTTTATGAAGTACTAATAAGTGAACCAGGAGCATTTTTTTCTGTACTAACAATGATTGGATTATTTGCTCATTTAATTCAGTGTTTATTAAACTATAGGGTTCATCTTAAGTTTTAGATAATGAGGTAGCATTATAATAATCAATGGCATACCTTTACAGTGGCAAATGCTCATTAGTAGAGTGTTGGGTAAACATTAAGTTTGATTTCTAATAAAAAAAAAAAACTTTAGTATTTTTAAGTCCATATTTTGCAATATGGTTTGTAATCAGCATATTCTATATTAGTGTTGTTAAAGAAAAGAGAAAAAAGCAGATTACATATAGAACAAGACATAAAATCAAGATCAGTGATTTATTTCTAACCCAGTATCATCCATCAAACTCAGTGTAGCTGTTGTTTTTAAAATATGTTTTTATTGATTTTTTTTTACATAGAGAGGAAGGGATGGAGAGAGATAGAAATATTGATGAGAGAGAAATATCTATTCACTATCTCTTAGACGCCCTCTGCTGGAGAGCAAGCCTACAACCCAGGCATGTATCCTGATAAGGAATAGAACCACTGACCTCTTGGTGCGTGGGTCAAGGCTTAATCCACTGAACCACACCAGCCAGGCTCAATTATGTTAATTGGAATTTTACTCTTGGATAGGTTTGTTCGTGATTAATTTGTAAATTTGCTTCTGACTTATAGTTGCATAAGCACATACCCAAAAGGAGTTTAAACCTTGTTTTATGTTTGTAGAAGTAAAATAGAGGCATAGAATTACATTTTATTTAAAAATAACATATAATTTAAGTTTTAAAATACTTCTTAATGTAAGGAATAATGTAAGAAAACTTAACTTTTTTTAAGAAAAGTTAAATTTGTAACATGTCTTGCACTTGACAGAGTACTACCAATATTATCTTGGTTTCTCCAAATTAACTTGGGATATCAAGATCCAAAAAGGTATTTTTTTTAATTTCTGTGTGTGTGTGTACTGTTACTAAAATTGGTATGATCTTGAGTCATACAATTTGTCCACATTTAAACTCTGGTAATATGGAAATAATAATTGGTTATGTGTATTTACAGGTTTGTTTTGTAAGCCATATGATTTGAAATGACATTAAGTAGGTAAGAGCACTATATTCAAGAGGAACATTTGTGGAAAATATGGCCTGCCAAGATTCACATGGGTCCATCTGACAGAAGCCATAAGTTACTGAATGAGAGACACTGTAAATGAAAAAGAAAAATACAAAAGGAAAATAAAGTAGTCAATTTTTCTTAGACTGTTTTTTTTGTTTTGTAATTTTGCCCTTGTGACCTTCTTGAAATATTATTGATTTTTAGATAACTGATAGGAGAGATGTAAAAAGAAGAAAAGTATTTCAAGAGGATTTACTCAGTTTACATACTATCAAACTCATCTTGGCTCTTGGGGTTAAAAACAATGTCCAATTCCTAGAGAAGATAGTTTTCTTATTATTATTACTGACAATAATGATTTTTCCACCTCTAAGAAGATCTGTCTGAAATTTTGGAATTCAAATTACAATGTTAGCTTAAAGCTTCTAATAAAATGAGTTTTCTTCTTAACTAAAATTGGTTTATATCTCAAAGGAAACATTTATTTTGTTATTGAGATTTCAAATATTTCCAAGGGGTAGTTTTTACTAAAGCTCATTTCAATTAGTGGACTCATGGGTAAAATGTACTGTTTTCATATTACCAAAATTAGCATTGAAAATTTCTCCCTTTTTAAAAATCTATTTTTTGTGATGCAAACAGATCCATGTCAATAGCTTCTTCTTTCTAAATGCTGACATGTCAGTTATAAAATGACAAAAATATGCCATGTATCTAAACAGATGCCACTATGCACTTCTCTCTTACAAGTTGCATTTCTCTATTACAAGTTATTATACAAATGAAACACATACACACACACACAGTTTTGTAGTTGCTGACACAATTATTTGGTATAGTTTAATGACTAGCTAATATTTTCTCTAAAATCTCACATTCAAAAGACTTCCCCTTCATTAAATTCTGTGACTGATTATTGTGAGAATAGGTAGATATTCTTTAAGCAATAGGATAATTCATGAATACCCTCACTTAAACACATTTCTTTAAGTTTATTTTGTGATAAATTGTGGACAGATAATATTGGTGCACTGTCTGAGGTAGATATATTGAAAGTTAACTTATGCATCCATTTGTTCTAGGTAAACAGATAAAACATTTGAGTTTGGATTCTTATTTGGATTAGAGATTTCAGAGTACAAAGTGAATGCAAAAAGTAAAATGTTAAGAAAGCTTAGGAAAAATAATGTCAAGAACAGAATTTGTCTCTAAATAAACCACTAGACTTCATAGAAGATACACTGGCCAAATATGTGCTAAGGATTACAGATTTTTTTACATGTATACTTATAATACTTATAGACATATACTACCCTCCCACCTTCCATAGGATCAGGCATCATTCTATGTTTAAAAAATACAAACAAAAACAGACACAGTACAAAACCTTTTATGTTGTTGTTCTCACCCACCCAAAGTTGCTATAAGGAAAATGGAAATTAAAACAATTATATTTCTGATGAGATATTGAAAGCTTAACAGAAATACATGCATGTAAAATAGATCATGACATTAACATATACATTTTTAAATAATAAAAGAATCACAGTAGAATTTGAGATTCCAGTGTTTAAATTAGGTTTCAAATCACTGCAATGAAATATTGCATAAAAAAGTATCACTTGAATAGAACTGACAGAATGGAGTTAACAAAAAACGAAAAAATGGGTTTTCAAAATGAAGACTACATTGGAAGTAATACAAGAGAAATAAAACTCCATAGATACAATTTTAAGAGCAATATAACATGGGAAGAGATAAAATACAAAAAATGGAAAACAAAATGAAGAAAATCTGAAAAATTCCACTAAAAAATAGCTTTAAATGAAAGACCAGGAAGATCTAAGATACAGACAACAATATGCACAACGAAAGAAAATTATGAAAGAAACCAAACTAAACTAAAAACTGTAATTCAAGAAAGTTTCATTGAGAAAAAAGTAGCCTTGAAACTCTACATTGAAAAAGGACACCATGTACTAAGCTATCATTTGAAAATTCCAAGTAGAATATACGTGGTACAGGAACAGAAGCAATCATACACTCACTAAAACTGGAATGGTGAGCCATCACTAAAAGAACATTAACAACTAGAGTTTCTATAATATTTTAAACAATAAGGACATGAACAGTGTAAACAAAATTAAAAATCTTGACCTGCTTATCTATAATAATAAAAGGGTAATATGCTAATTAAACCACATGTCCTTCTGGATGACATTCTGAAAATCTTTCCTGATGAAGCCAGAGCCCAATGGAAGCAGCCCAGGTCCCAGGTGCCAGCTGGTGGCTCGAGGAGGGAAGCCCAGGTCCCGGGTGCGGGGGAGAAGCCTTTGTCGGCAGCCAGGGGAAGGAAGGAATTTTCGTGCATCAGACCTCTAGTCTTGTATAAAACTATACTCCAGTATTTACAAAGGAGACATTTGTTAGGTAAATATGAGATATTTACTCAAATGGACCATGCGTTAAGGCAATCCCCACCAACTATAGGAGATTTAATTAATTTAATATACTGTAGAATTTGGCTTGAAAAAAAAATGATTTCCAGTGTTTGGAAATTAAGTAAGAAATACAATCTAAATGAAACATAGATCAAAGAAAAACATGCTATGAAAACTAGAAAATATTTTCAGTTACAATGATAATAAAGTTGCAAAATACCAAAATATCCAAAATGCTGCTAAATTGATATACTCCAAAATCATACATCAAAAGATGATATGAGTGAAAATGAATGACCTCCACATTCATCTCATGAAATGAAAAGGCCCTATAAATCAAAGCCTTGAAAAGAAGGAAATAATAAAGATAGGGAAGAAAGCAAAAATAAAAATACAAAATTGAGAAATCAATGAAGTCATTTTTAAAGATCAATAAACTTGATTAAACTTTTGTATACTAGTAACTGATCAAGAAGAGAGAATATTGTTAGCCCCATGCCTACAGGAATCAGGCCAATGGACATTGTGAGAGTTTAAGAAAAAAAATATTTTTGAGTTTAAGAAATTGTACTGCATTCTCTCACACATGCTAAGACCAGTGTGTCCGTGTCAGCAGCGATAGAGTGGTTATGTTCTCTTACACAGTCAAGGTGTGGGGGCATGAGTTGGTCAGGCAGAGGGAGTGCATCTTATCTTGCTTCTGTGGGTGCCAGTCTTCTGCCTGAAGCCAAAGGAAAAAGCTCATAACATATTTCAGAAAACTTGTCTAGACAGGAAAGGTCAAGGGTAGTTTATCCTAACAAATCCATACAATATCATTATAAAGAATGGAAAGAAAAACTCCACTAAACTTCCTATAGACATTCAAAATAAATATAATAAGAAAATACCATGAACATATTTATGTTATTATATTTAACCATTTAAGAGGAATAGAAAATTTTCTCGAAAATAACTTACTAGAAAAAACATATTTAAACATTACATTAATTTTTAAAATTAATAATTATTTTTGCATCAATTAAAATAATCATGTTCCTATTAAAAAAACTTCCTGCAGAGAAATATTTGTCATCTTAATCTTTCCTGACATCTTTTACCAACATTAAAGTTGAAATTAGCATCAGTTTTACTCTAACTTTCTAATACATTATACAAAATAACAAGCACTTCCCAACTAGTTTTGCAATATTGATTTATCACTAAAAATCACTTATTGCAATTAAATACATTAATAGAAAAAATGAGGAAAAATATGTAGTTTTTTATTTTTTAATTAAATCTTTATTAGATTATTACATTTGTTTCTCTTTTTTCCCCTCCATAGCTTCCCTCCACCTGTCTCTCACCCTTCCCTCTACCCTTACCTCCCTCCTATTGACCTCATCCATAGGTGTATGATTTTTGTCCAGTCTCTCCCTGTACACCCTCTCCCCCTGAGAATGATCAGTCCACTCACTTTCTGTGCTCCCGATTCTATTACATTCACCAGTTTATTCTGTTGATCAAATTTTTAATTCACTTAATTTTTAGATTCACTTGTTGATAGATACACATTTGTTGTTCATAATTGTTTATCTTTTACCTTTTTCTTCTTCCTCTTCTAAAACAGTACCTTTCAACATTTCATATACTACTGGTTTGGAGTTGATGAACTCCTTTACATTTTCTTATCTGTGAAGCTCTTTATCTGCCCTTCAATTCTGAATGATAGCTTTGCTGAATAGAGTATTCTTGGTTGTAGGCTCTTGCTATTCATAACGTTGAATAATTTTTTGCCACTTCCATCTGGCCTGCATCGTTTCTGTTGAGAAGTCAGCTGACAATCATATGGGTGCTCCCTTGTAGGTAATGAACTGTTTTTCTCTTGCTGCTTTTAATATTCTCTCTTTGTCTTTTGCTCTTTGTATTTTAATTATGATGTGTCTTGGTGTGGTCCTCTTTGGATTCCTTTTATATGGGGTTCTGTGTGCTTCCTGGACTTGTAGGTCTATTTCTTTTACCAGATGTGGAAAGTTTTCAGTCATTATTTCTTTAAGTAGGTTTTCAGTATCTTGCTCTCTCTCTTCCTCTGGCACCCCCCACAATTCTGATGTTGGTACACTTGAAGCTGTCCCAGAGAGGCTCTTTACATTATCTTCACATTTTTGGATTCTCTTCTAGCTTTTCCAGTTGAGTGTTTTTCTGATTCTTTATATTTCAAATTTTTGACTTGATTCTTGCCTTCCTCTAGTCTGCTGTTAGGACTCTGTATAATGTTTTTTATTTCAGTCAGTATATGTTTAATTTCTAGTTGGTCCTTTTCCATCTCTAGTTGGACCTTTTCCATCTCCTCTTGGGTCTTGCTAACTTTATCCAACTTTTCTAGGATATTCTTGAAAAACCTTATAAGTGTGGTTTTGGACCCTATATCCAGTCGTTTGTTTTCCTCCATTTCTTTTGTTTGTGATCCCTTCCCTTGTCTCGGCTTTTTCACTATGCGGGGAGAACTTCTGTGTTGGATTCAGCCTTATGATACAAGACTTGCAAAACTGCAAAAGCGTCTCTGTTGAGCTTGGGAGGGGTGGAGTCTCAGGGCTTAAGGGACCACCTTGCCTTCCAGTGGGCCCCACCCTTCACAGCCCCGGAGTCTCATGTGACTGAGTAATCACTGGAGCGGTCCCTGTGCACGTGTGCTCTCTCGAGCAGTGCCTCTAGACTGCTGCCCCTCCTGCTCCCCTGCACTCTGGGACCATATGAGTCTGGGTCCCCAGGGCTTTGCCCGAGACCAGGGTTTAGTGGAGTTAGAAGTGGCACAGTTGGGAATGTCTGTCTCCCGCTCACTCGTGAAAGCCAGCGGCACAATCAGCAGTCGGTCCTCTATGCGCAATGCCTTGCGCGCCACCAGACTTCTGATCTTTTGCGACTCCCCTAAATTTCAGTGCTTTTCTCCCTTTCCATAGTCCAAACTTCCCCTGTATGGGTTTCGGCTGCATCTGGGGTTTAGTGTTGTAGGATAAGTGGTTCAATGGCATTGAGAGTCTCAGTCTCCCTCCCGCCAGAGAAAGCCAGCCAGGTACTCACATCCACTTTCTCCATGCATGCGTCTCTGTACCTCAGATTTTTGCAACTCCTCTGGGTCTCTATGAGCCCCTCTCTTTCCTTCTAGTTGTAGAACTTCCACTCAGCCAGCTTTCCTGTGGTTCTGGATGATGTCTATTCAGTCTTTTAGTTGTAGTTTTGAAATTGTTGTGTGAGGCAGCAGTGTAGGTGTTTACCTATGCCACCATCTTGGATTCTTTGAAAATATGTAATTTTTAAAAAAATAATCTTTATTTTTGAAAGTATGATATATGTCTCCTTTTTTCCTCCATTGATACCTCTAGCCTGTCCCCACCCCTTGCCCAGTCCTTTACATTATTATCTATGTCTATGGGTTATTATATACTAGAGGCATAGTGCATGAATTCATGCATGGGTAGGGGCTAGTGGAAGAAGGGGCAATAGGAGGTTGGTCGGTTGGCCCTACCTCCTGACTCCCCAACTCCACAGTGGGCATCATAGTGACCAGTCATTAGGGTGTTCTCGTCATTGGCTTTATATATATATGTATATATATGTGTGTGTGTGTGTGTGTGTGTGTGTGTGTGTGTGCGTGCGCGCGTGCGCGTGTGTATGTATAACTAGAGGCCTAGTGCATGGAATTCATACATGGGTGGGGGTGTAGGTCCTTCAGCCCAGCCTGCTCCCTCTCCAATCTGGGACCACTTGAGGGTTGTCTGACTGCCCTGGGGGCCTAAACATCTATCCCTCACACAATCCAGGACTTCTGGCTCCCAACTTCTCACCTGCCTGCCTTCCTGATTGCCCCAACTGCTTCTGCCTGCCAGCCTAATCACCCCTTAACCATTCCACTGCCAGCCTGATTGATGCCTAACTGTTTCCCTGACAGCCTCTTTGATCCTAGCTGCCCTCCCCTGTGGGCCTGGTCACCCCTAAGTATCCTCCCCTGTAGGCCTGGTTCCCCTCCCCCCCACTGCCCTCCTCTGCTGTCCTGGTCACCCCTAACTGCCCTTCCCTGCAGGCTTGATTACCACCAAATGCCCTCCTTTGCAGGCCTGGTCCCTGCCAACTGCCCTACCCTGCTGGCCATCTTGTGGTGGCCATCTTGTGTCTACATGGTGGCAGTCATCTTGTGTATTGGAGTTATGGTCATTCTGCATATTACTCTTTTATTAGATAGGATAGATAAACATACAAGTTCTTTGGTTGATCACTTCCCACACACCCACCCACACCCACCTTCCCTCTGAGATTCCACAGTCTATTCCATGTTTCTGTGTTTGTATATCAGTTAATTTTGTTTTTAGATGCCACATATGAGTGAGATCATATTTATTAATGTGAATAAAGAAGGCCTTTTAGAGAAGATTAAAAGTTCAATTCTAAAGTGTGCCTTATAAGTAAGTGGAGTGGCTAGGTAACTGTGAAGAATAGCTGAGTCACATATATCTCTTAAGAAAGTATTCTTTCTAAGAAAAGCCAAAGAAGGTTTTGCTCAGTGGAGAGCATCAGCCCACAGACTGAAGAGTCCTTGGTTTAATTCCAGTGAAGGGCATGTCCCTTAGTTGCTGGCTTGATCTTCAGCCCTAGTCTAGGAGCATACAGGAGGCAGTCATTTGATGTGTCTCTCTCACATCAATATTTCTCTCTGTGTGTCTCTCTCATTCCCTTCTCCTCTCTAAAAAATCAATGGAGCCCTAGCCAGTCTGGCTCAGTGGATATAATGTCACCCTGCAGACTAAGGGTCCTGGGTTTGATTCTGGTCAAGGGCACATGCCTGGGTTTTGGGCTCAATCCCCAGTAGGAGGTGTGCAGGAGGCAGCCAATAAATTATTCTCTCTCATCATTGATGTTTCAATCTTTCTCTCCTTCTCCCTTTCTCTCTCTGAGAGAAAGAGAAAGAGAGAGAGAGAGAGAGAGAGAGAGAGAGAGAGAGAGAGAGAGAGAAAGGTACAATGGTGAAGGGATTTCTCCCTATAGGAGTGCATAGTCTTGAGGCAATGCAAACACAGTCTGTGGTTATGACAGAGTGTAAGAGAATACATAGGAGGAGTACATTGGCATTCTTGGCAGGCATTAACATAGGGCATTGGAAAATCTACTAGAAGCAGGTACTTCTCAGCTGAAACTTGAAGAATAAGTTGAAATTACATAGGCAAATATGGTGAAGGAATGTGTCCCATGTAGATAAAAAACAAAAAAAACTTTCATAATGCACAACCTTTTTCTATATTTTAAAACTTTTTTTTTTATTGGATTAGGACCCATACAGGACAGACCCTAGTATGCATTAACTGATTAGGAAGTGTTAATTTGTCCTTTATTGCCATCAGTATTTTCATCATTAAAACCCTGTGTATCTTTAAGCAGAAGGAATGCTATCACTTCAGAATTCTTTTGACAATGGGATATCACAAGTAAAAGGTACAGGCAATATTTGCCATTTTCATAGGATGACATATAGTAAGAGCAGTGGGACTGTGGCAATGAAGAGCATAGTGATGGTTAAGTCTGTGTATAGAAAGAATCAAGTATTAGAAAGTGTATTGTCAAGGAGTGCCTGAGAGCCTGGAAATGCAACCTGAGAAACATCTGGGTTCCTGCGTCGCCTGCCCATTTACCTGCATTGTAAGTTGTAGGAGTAATTCCATTTTTATATGTTTCAATGTATTTAACTATAGCACGGGTGTGATAATTCACAGGAAATTAAATTGTCTTGCAGGTTAAGTGGGATCACTTGTGTAAAGTGATCTGGTACATAATTTGTCTTGAATTATAATATTGTTTTTACTCCCCCCACCCCCACCACCAAGTTCAAATAAGGAAATCCAATGACAAATTATTTCCAAGAATATTATTGTTCCGCAATATTAAACAGTAGTAAAACTGTATTTTAAACAGCACACACTTATTGCTCAAAGTTCCGAGGCTGGAAGTCCATCATCAGGTGGCCACCACGGTCAGGTGAGGACCTTCTTTTGGATTAGAGACTTTTGTTGTTTCTTCACATGGTGAAAAGATGGAGGATCTGTGTGATCTCTTGCTGAACACTAATTCCATTTATGAGGGCTCTGTCCTCATGACCTAAGCAACTTCCAAACATCTCACCTCTAAATACTGTCTTAGGGGTTAGGGTTTCAACAAATGCATTTTGAGGGGATTCAAATAAGCAGTAGCTGCTAATCTGGTAATAATTCACATAATGGCAGAAGCAGATATGTCCCATCCCATATTGCTTATTATTTTGTGACATCCCCAGTGGCCAGAAGTTAAAATTAGTCACTAACTCTGAATCACATTGTGTTCCCTGGTACTGAGAGTCCTGATGGAAATAGGGCAGCTGCATCAGTGGGAAAAAAACAAATGATGTTTCTACAACCATCTTTTAGATTAGATAATGTTTTCAGTATACTAGTATGCATGCTTTATAAAGAAGGGTAAATAACATGTTTTTTATAAGGACTGAAGAGATGACATTTCTCTTTGTGGTTATTCTAATTTACAAGGGGTGGGGGAGGCGGGGAGGGGAAGGTTTGTCTTTATCATATTATAAGCTACAGATCACTGGCTTCATTTCCAAAGAAAAATTCTGTTTAATTTCACAGCCTCTTTTCTAGTTTAGTTCCTTGACATCTCTCACCTGAACAGAGATTGCTTTCTGGAGCTCACCATTACAATGAGTAATGCATGCAAACATTATAGCAAGTTCCCTATAATTCAATTAGTATCATCTCATCCTCTTGTTCAAAAACCTTCAAAGGCTCCTCACATAAAATTGTGTTTTTTAGAATGGCATTTGTAGTCTTTCCAGGTTTTGTTATAGCCACCTGCATCCTCATTATTTTCTTATCCTATGTCCAGTGGCACAGCCACATGATTCAGTTCATTCAAAACACTATTATTTTTCTACTTACACATGCTGTTTTTGCCACCACACAACTTGCACTTTATTTTTCTCTGTGAATAAATACTTTTATCTCTAACAATTGCAGGCTTATTAAAAAACAAACAAACAAACAAAACAATAATAAGAACAATAAAAAACAGGTCCAAATCATCTTGGTACAGTTTGCCCTGACTCTTACAGTGAAAACATATACTTGTTTCCTCAAAATTAAAGTTCTAGCATATCATCTATTTGTGTAACTAGATTGCTACTTTTTGGTTCAAATCACCTTCTTAATTGTAAATTCCTTAATTTTAAAGAACTAAACTCTTTAATCTTAGTAGTAGCACCAGTTTTATAATGTAAAATGCAATATTGCCCGTAGCAGGCACTCAACAAAGATACATTTTAGGAAAATGAAAGATGGCCATTTGAATGAGCTGCTGTTTCATACTATACAAAGTATATTTAGGCTAAGTAATATAAATTTTACTTAAAAATAATCTCAGCCCTAGCTGGTTTGGCTCAGTGGATAAAGTGTCAGCCTGGGAACTGAGGGGTTCTGGGTTCGATTCTGGTCAATCCTTAATACCAGGAAGAAGACAGCCAATCAATGATTCTCTCTCATCATTGATGTTTCTATCTATCCCTCCCTCTCTCTTCCTCTATGAAAGGAATAAAAATGTATTTTTAAAAAATCATCTAAAATATAACTGTACATTGGTGAATCCTACTGGCTTAAAGAGACTAGTAGTTCCTGTCCAGTCTAAGCACAATACTAATTATTTCCAAAAAATACTTATTACTGAGGAATACAGAGACTTTGAGGACTTTAACATTAAAAAATTTAACATAGGGGGAGAATCCAAGATGGTGGCATAGATGAGCACCTAAACTGCTGCCTCACACAATTTCAAAACTACAACTAAAAGACAGAACAGACATCATCCAGAACCACAGGAAAGCTGGTTGAGTGGGAATTCTGCAACTAGAAGGAAAGAGAAGGGATCATGGTGACACAGAGGAGATGCAAAAAGCTGAAGTATGAAGACGCGCGTGTGGAAAGTGCTGGTGCTGGCTTCCTCTGGTGGGAGGGAAATGGGAGACTCCCAACTGCATTGAACCCCTTATCCTACAGCACTGAACCTCAGGTCCAGCTGAAGCTCATATGGGAGGAGTTTGAACTGTGAAAAGGGAGAAGTGCATGGAAATTTAGAGGAGCGCGAAAGGGCAGAAGTCTGTGGTCGCGCACACTGCTGTGTGCAGAGGATGAACTGCTGATTGTGCCTCTGGCTTGTGGGCAGGAGAAAGAGCCTACAGACTGTGCCACTTATAATTACACTAAACCCTAGTTTCGGGAAAAACCCTGGGGACCCAGATTCATATGGTTGTGTAGCTCAAGAGAACCAGAAAGGCAGCAGTCTAGAGGCACTGCGAGAGAGCGTGTGCACACACACAGGGACCACTCCAGTGATTAACCAATTATGTGAGACTCAGGGGCCATGGAGGGCAGGGCCGACTGGAAGGCAAGGTGGTCCCTTAAGCCCTGAAACTCCACCCTTCTCAAGCTCAACAGAGAGGCTTTTGCAGTTTTGCCAGTCTTGTATCATAAGGCTGAATTTAACAAAGATGTTCTCCTGGCATAGGGAAAATGCAGAGACAAAAAAAGAGATCTCAAACAAAAGAAATGGAGGAAAACAAATGACTGGATATAGAGTTCAAAACCATGCTTATAAGGTTTCTCAAGAATTTCCTAGATAAGATGGATAAATTTAGTGAGACCCAAGAGAAGATGAAAAAGGACCAACTAAAAATTAAACATACATTGAATGAAATAAAAAATATTATACAGAGACCTAACAGCAGACTAGAGGAAGGCAAGAATCAAGTCAAAAATTTGAAAATAAAGAATCAGAAAACACTTAACTGGAAAAGCAAGAATAAAAAAGAATCCAAAAATGTGAAGAAAATGTAAGGAGCCTCTGGGACAGTTTCAAGTGTACCAACATCAAAATTGTGGGGGTGCCAGAAGAAGAGAGAGAACAAGATACTGAAAATCTATTTGAAGAAATAATGACTGAAAACTTCACCTATCTGGTGAAAGAAATAGACTTACAAGTCCAGATAGTGCACAGAACCCCCAAATAAAATAAATCCTAAGAGTACCACAACAAGACACATCGTAATTAAAATATCAAGAGCAAAAGACAAAGAATATTGAAAGTAACAAGAGGAAAACAGTTAATTACCTACAAGGGAGCACCCATACGATTGTCAATCTGATTTCTCAACAGAAACTATGCAGGCCAGATGGGAGTAGCAAGAAATATTCAAAGTGATGAATAGCAAGAACCTACAACCAAGAATACTCTATCCAGTAAAGCTATCATTCAGAATTGAAGGGCAGATAAAGAGCTTCACAGATAAGAAAAAGTGAAAGGAGTTCATTAACACCAAACCAGTATTATATGAAATGCTGAAAGGTATTCTTTAAGAAGAGGAAGAACAAGAAAAAGGTAAAGATAAAAATTATGAACAACAAATACATATCTATCAACAAGTGAATCTAAAAATCAAGTGAATTAAAAATTTGATGAACAAAATAAACTGGTGAATATAATAGAATCAGAAGCACAGAAAGGGAGTGGACTGATAATTCTCAGAGGGAAAGGAGTGACGCGGTGCAGGGAGAGACTGGACAAAAATCATATACCTATGGATGCGGTCAATGTGGGGGGAGGTAAGGGTAGAGGGAAGGTTGGGAGCTGGGTGAAGGAAGGCTATGGAGGGAAGAAAAAAAGAAACAAATGTAATAATCTGAACAATAGAATTTAATTTAAAAAACTTAACATAAAAAACTTTACCACCATTTTAAATATTTTAAATATTTTAAACTATACTTTTAAGATTTAGATTATAAAAGTAAATGTATTTTTTAAAAAATTTATAAGGCAATAAATATATTTGACCTTTTACTAGTTTAATAAGTTGCAAAAAATATATTTTATTCCTTTGGTTTGACTTTGCGTCTCTCAAATTCATTAATATAAGAGCATTTCTCATAAGAAAGAGCACTGTTAAAGTCTCAGTTAAATCAATAACGTTGAGCTTTGAATAAAAATGATATACACGCACATTTCTGAGTCAAATATACTATTGAAGTATAAACTTCAAATAAAATGAAGGAATAAAATTGTAAGAAACTGTACTATGGGGTTCAAGGATTCTCTGTTTCAATATTAAGATGTTAGAATTTCCAGATTATTTTTGAATGCTTGAAAAATTTGTTACTCAGAATGATTTATCAAAGTTTGCAAATATTTTACCTTTTAGTAAATAAAAACAGCTACTCTCATTCAAATGCATAAGTTGATTGAATTTCAAAACAAAGGATTGCATTTATTGGAAAGGAAGAATTATTAGTAGCCTTCAGTATATTATAGCAAAAAGAATGTTGAGAAATATGAAAACACTGTGTTATAATTTTTAAATATGCATAAAAATAAATTTATTATACACATGTAGATGAAACTGCAGCCAAAGCTTAATATATCTTTACCTTGACAAGAATGATTTTGGTACAGCCAGATTCATACCAAGAATTTATGAGAATTTAAATTTGTTTGGTAGGTAGAAGAATATGTATATACATACATGTGCTTGCATGACCACAGACTTTTATTCTACTACTCAAGGCTTGGTGCATGA
>PVJN01032270.1:0-24085 GCA_004026805.1 Lasiurus borealis | reverse complement strand
GAATGGAAATTGGATGCTCAGGTCCTGGAGGACAAGGTGTCAGAACTAGCCTTGGCTCCAGCTGGTCCTCTTGGGTACCAGGGTCTTTCCTCAAGACAAGGGGACAGAGAGCTCTCTTGGCTCTCAGTCGGCCGACTTCACAGATAATTTAAACTGGCTTTTTGCACTTTAGAAGGACTGCTTGACATTGCCATCTCTTATGAAAAATCACGTTTCCTGAAAACAAAAGGGTGTTTGGTTTCGTTTTGTTGAAAGTTTCTTTTGTGCTGGGTACTTATTTTACATTTGTATTATACAGTGTTTAAAACAGATTTTTAACTAGCTCTGAGGATAACCAACACAAAATGGACTATACACATTTTATCTGCCCTTAATTCTGGGGAAAGTTGCTTAATATGGTCAGAAGTAGCAAGCCATCACATCGTCTTGGCATTCCACATATCTGTGCTGTCACTTACCACAGAAGCTACCAGCTTCCCCAAGTCTTGCCTTAGATGGACAAAGAGTCTGGTCCCCGGGGAGCTGTTTAATTAGCTGCTTCACATAATCTCAGACCATTGAAGAATATACTTCCTATCTTACAAGAGAGAGAGAATGCTCTCTGACAAGTGTGTCCCCTCTGGATTGGCTAGTTCCATAGGCAGGGTATCTCAGGGCAATCTCCTGTGAGAAGGTGATGGTGGTTGTGCCAGGGATGGTCACCAGCTGCCCCATCAGGAAAAGATGCCACAATCATCTCTTACTATAATGTGAAAGTGCTTCCTAGTTGGCAAAGAATTTGCAAGTGTAGGTATTATTAGAGAATCTCTGCCCGAGCTGGGCCTTCAGAGATAAGTAGAATTTTGACAGATAAAGATGATGATATAAATTATTAGTACCCAAGAGGCACGAAAGAGAAAAGGTAAATGTTGAGTTTGGGGGATGGGAAATAAGTATTCCTATGATAATTCATAATTCTTTCAAAATGTGCCATCATGGAAGTTGAAGCACTGGGTAAAGGTCAGATAAACCATGTAAGATGTTGAGTACCATGCTAAGGAAGTGAGAGTCACTGGCTATTTTTTAGGTGCAGAGTGATCAATCTGACATAAAAGGTCTCAGGAAGATCAATCTAGGGGCAGTGCTAAGGGTGACATGGAGACACAGTTATAGAGCTTATTGAATAAGGTAACAACAGGAGAAATAAAAATGAAGGCTCAGATTTGAGAAATGTTACAGAGAACAGGTTACTGGAATTTGACTATGGATTGGATAGGGATCTCTCCAGATATCTGTTTTCTCCCCCGAGTCAGTTTCCTAGAAATGCCATCAACGAAGTGCCACAGGCTTCAAACATTTATGGTCTCATAGTTCCGGGGGCTAGAAATCGAAGTATCAGCAGGGTTGTTCCCTTTTGAAGCCCAAGAAGGAGAATCTGTTCCTGGCTTTGCTCTTAGCTTCTGGTGACAATCTGCAATCCTTGGCATTCCTTGGCTTGTCATTACTCCGGTCTCCTCCTCCACATGGCATTCTGTGTGTCTCTGTTTTCTTATAAGGACCTCAGTCATCTTGGATTAGGGGCCTACTCTATCCCTGTATGACATCATCTCTTAACTAATTATATCTGCAATGACCCTATTACCAAATAAGGCCACTTTCTGAGGAATTAGAACTTCAACATACCTTTTTTGAGGAACACAATTCAAACCATAACATCCCTCTTTCCTAAAAATAGAGACCTGATTTTGGGCTGAACATCCCCAGGGTAGAGGCTGCTTTGGCCACATGGAAAGATACTGTCCAATGAGGTGAAAGTAGAATAGTTGTACTATGGTATTTTCTTCTGCAAACCGTGTACATGTACCCTTTTGACCTGTCTTCATGATTTCCTCCATCCTGCTTCCAGAATAGAGTTGTCAGCTACAACCAAAGCATCTTCACTCTTACAGGTTTACAGATGATGATGACAAGTGAGTGACTGTGCCTTTTGGACACCTTGGATAAGGTGTTCACGTAGCGCTTTTTCCAAAGAATAATACAGAAGTTCCTCCCTGCAGCGGACTCTAACACACAGGTGTGCTTTTTTTGGATGACACAATTTTTTAAAATTTGAATTAAAATGCATTTCCGCAGAGCATTTACACCAGTTTATTATAGACCCCATCATGCCCATTACATTATATCTAGCTTTACTTAGCTATGATACATGCCTGCTCTCTGACGGAATTGAGTTTAAGACCTCTGAAATATCTTTTCACTGTGTTGAACATTTATTAAGACTAGAGACTGAAGGCCGTAGGGAGGAAAGGCCCCCTGGTGGTGGTGGCCCACCTTTTCTCTATTACCCAGAGCAAGTGAGTTCTAGAACCAAGCTCCTACATGGACTCCACTCAACAAAACAAAAACTCTGCAATTACCCTGACACCAACTGGGGAGAAGAACTGACTCAGAGACTATTTGCAACGATTTATGTTATTCTCAAAGTCTTGAGGACCTCTCTTCACCAATAACCCCCATGCACCAAAGAAGTTGATGAACATGTTTCTTCTAAAAGCACAATCTTTTTCCTGAGAAGAATTCTGGGCAGTGGATTACTTTAAACTGGCCACACTTCCAGGGATATTTTAGAACCTTTAAGAGACTGATGCTCTCAGGCCATGTAGCTCTGTCCAATGCTTCTAATGTAGCAGGTGGTGCAGTTTCCAGAGATTGGGGACACTGAAGAGGGGACAGTTTTTAAAGGAAATAATGAGTACAGTGAGTACATGTAGAATATGAATCACAAGTAAGCCATCCCCACAGATCGTTCGGGACAGGCAAACCACATCCTATGCCCTAGAGCAGTGGTTCTCAACCTTTCTAATGCTGCGACCCTTTACTATAGTCCCTCATGTTGTGGTGACCCCAACCATAAAATTATTTTTGTTGCTACTTCATAACTGTAATTTTGCTATTGTTATGAATCATATCTGTGTTTTCCAATGGTCTTAGGCGACCCTGCTAGCGGTTCTCAACCCCGTGGGTAGCGACCCACGGGGTTGAGAACCGCTACTGTAGAGTCTAAGACCATCGGAAAACATAGATATTTACATTACGTTTCATTAACAGTAGCAAAATTACAGTTATGAAACAGCAACAAAAATAATTTATGGTTGGAGATCACCACAACATGAGGAACTGTATTAAAGGGTCGCAGCATTGGAAATGTTCAGAACCACTGCCATAGAGGGACTGTCAAAGTGGACTCTTCCCATGTCCTGCTGGATGTGCTGGGCCTGGATATAGTCCCAGGAAGAGAGAGCATTCAAGAAGGATGAGTAGCATTGGCAATGCACAGAAAGGTTTGGCGGCGTGAGGTCATGTTTCAGATCTGTGTGAGATCTGAAACTGATGAGGTGAGTGACTCTCACCTCATCTCCACACTACTTTTTTTAAAGCTTTTCAATTATTCTCCATAGAATCCTCGGTCAGTGGTACCTCGAGATACGAGTGCCCTAACATATGAGATTTTTGAGATATGAGCCGTCGAGCGAGCGATTTTTGCTTTGAAATATGAGCAACATTTGAGATAGGAGTAATGGCGCAGATCAGCCAGCTGCACAGGACCCACCAATTTACTGCGACTCGAGCATCTCATAGTTTCCCACCCTTCAAGGTTACGGAACGAATTAAACTCGTATCTCGAGGTACCACTGTATTTAGAAATCACGTTATTTAGCAGACTTCCCTGTAGCAAATACTATAGTCCATTTGTAAATCAGGGGAAAATATACACACTAGGTTATAAAAAGGTGGTTTCTTAACTGGTGTTAAGCTACAAATAATCTTGTAAAAAGTGGCTTTTTCAGCTCAAAATGCAGACATTACAGTGTATTTATAGTAATAAAAATCTGGAAACAAACTATTATCTAAAAACAATAGAAAAGTTTAAGCAAAATATGATATGTTCATATCATGTCACACTATTGTAATCATTGAACATAATTTTACAAAGAATTTTAAGTAATGAGTGAACATTCTTATTTAATCTACAGTAAAAGAAACCTGTTTGATGTGAATTGTTACACAGTATGTCACAACAAACTAGGTATACAGGGGTGGGCAAAGTATGTTAATAATAATTACAATAATTAATAATAATACAAGAATAAGGTGTGTTTCACTTACCCATAACTGTAAACCTACTTTTGCCCAATCTGTATATTGTAAAAAGACTTACAGGTATGTGATGAAATGTTTCTCTGGTTGATGAGAGAATTCCTATTTTAATATCATAAATGTGCTACTTTTCAATGAAGAAAATATAAGCAATTCAAAGTTGTGATTTTTGTGACTCCAAAGGGGTTTTTCTCATGCCCAAACCTAATAAAAGGAATACATCCCAATTTCTGCTCTTGTGGTACAGACACATGTGGATGGAAAAATGATTTGCTCAAACATATTGATATTGTTAGAAAATGCTTATCTAATGCAAACATAGAATCGAAGAAAATGCATAAACATTGATTTGTTTTAATGCATACACAATTCTTCCTCCTGCATTTTTAAGTGAAGACTCATGGCTATATGAAGTTGGCTTCTTGGAATACAACATAAGGGAGACACAGGGGTCCCTGTCATTTCCAAAATTAGCAAGGATTATCATCCCTAACATGTCAGACAACCTTTCCTGCAAAATAATAATAATAATATCAGCTTTAAGAAGTACTCAAGGAAGTGTAGGTTCAGCCAATATACAGAGGAAGATTTAGAGCTATAATAATGATACACAGTTATCAAGAAGTTCCCAAAATTGTGAACTGACATTCTCCATAAAATATTTAAGTCAAGGTTTATGCAAATGTTTTATTAAAAACTGTCACAGAACTCACTATCTTACCAGGATTACACAATCACCAAATAACAAAGGAAAGTCCTTTGTTTAAGAAAGAGTCAAAACACTTCTTTGAGTGCTATAGTTATTTATTTAAAAGGGAACTTAGTGCAGAATAAAATTTTAAATGGCTTTATGAAAATATTTTTATATTTTGCAATGATGGGGACAGGGAGTCTCATTAATGATTTTTCTGAACTGTAAAGTAGGAAGACATATCAAACTAAATGGATATCACATGAATTCATAAAACTTTAAGGACTTGGCAAGATAGATCTTCAGTAGTTCAACTTTTTAAGAAAACATTTTAAAATTGATTTTGAACAGAGAGGAAGGGAGGGAAGGGAGGACAAAAGAGAAAGAGAGAGTCAGGGGAGAAGGGGGGACAGAGAGAGAGAGAGAGAGAGAGAGAGAGAGAGAGAGAGAGAGAGAGAGAGAGAGAGAGAGAGAGATGGCTGCCTTCAGTAGGTGCCCTGACAGGGAATCAAAAGTGAAACTTTTTGGTGTATGAGACAATGTTCTAACTGAGTCAAAGTGGCACAGTGGCCAGGGCAGTAGGTCTACTTTAGAGTTTTCCAATCTTATGAACATATGGCATGGACAAACAATTAAAAAAAAACCAAACTCAACGTTTACATGAAGATAAAGCTATATAAATAGTCAGTAATGATTAGTTTTAAACTGGTAGAATCTCCTTGAAATTATTTTTTTATGACATCATTTCTGTTAGCATAAGAATAAGGCCAATTTAAAAAATCTACCGGCCTTCTTAATTTCGGTTTAGAGCTTGATTGGAAAATTTCCAGCTAACGT
Source organism: Lasiurus borealis (assembly GCA_004026805.1). Classification (NCBI taxonomy): domain Eukaryota; kingdom Metazoa; phylum Chordata; class Mammalia; order Chiroptera; family Vespertilionidae; genus Lasiurus; species Lasiurus borealis. The sequence goes on along the minus strand of PVJN01032270.1, from coordinate 18,420 downwards.
TTGTGAGTTGCAACAACTTTCTCTTTCTCTCTCACACTGGCTTTCCCTGCCCCCTCGGTCCCCAGTCTCTGTCTGACTCAGAGACTATTTGGAGAGGACACCTGTTTTAAATGGACCCACAGCTAATACCTACGCTGTCTTCTCGTAATTTGCCCCTGCATCTGGTTGGCCGAAATGTGATCACGCTGCCCACAGACTGATGAAACGCAGAATGTGACAACATTTACTGGAAGGCAAGGAGAATCCGGTTTATATTTATTTTCCTTCCATTAAGGCCTGGATGTGTAGCGTAGGAAAAAAAAAACAAATAAGCAAAAGGGCAAAACCAGTTTCACCCTGAGAAGATTAGGATTAAATTACACACATGGGGTTTTGCATCCTAATTCAGCATTTGTTTTTAAGCAGGATGTAAATCTTGCAGCATAAACAGTTATCTGACCCTCTTTATATATATATATATATATATATATATATATATATATATATATATATATATATATATATGTATATATATATATATATATAAATTTTTATCCATAAACCTCTTTGTCCAAAGTTCACAGTCCGTCTTCTTATGTAGTGACAGGGTATTGAATAACTCTGGAGAGTGCAGGGAAGTCAATAATAACTGGGATAGAATTTATAAGGGGGTTTAGAGTGATGAATAGTGGTCTAACCCTACACATCCAGCTGAGCTCAGGTTGACAGCCCACGTTCACGCCTCCACCAGGCCCCCTCTTTACCCACAGGAACCACCCCGAGGACCCGCGCAGAGACCCCCTTCCCAGCTGGAACCCTGGTCCACCCTGGGCTCCCCGCTCCCAGGCGGGGTCCCTGACCTCCCGCCAGCCCCGCTGCTGTCCCCGGCAATGGTCCCCAGAGCGCGGCGGGCACTCTCACCCCCATCCTCGGGGGCACCCTCGCCCCCACCCGTGGAACGCCGCGGGGCGCCCCCGGCCGGGTCTCCAGGGACGGAGAACGCGGCACAGAATGACGGAGGTGACGACAGAGCCGACGCCACGCCGCCCGCGGCCCGGCCAACCGCAGTGCCCACCCGCCGCCCCGCCCGCCCGCGCTCGCAGGTTGCCTGGCGCCCGCGGTTGCCAAGGTCCCGCGGGGCGCGCCCCGCCCCGCCCCGCCCCCTGCCCGCCGCGCCGGGCTCCCCGCCGCGCACCCTGCGCCTCCCGCCCGCTTCCTCCCTCTCTCTCTCTCCCTCTCTCCCTCCCTCCCGGCCGCCCGGCCAGCGCAGGCCTTTGGCGAACATGGCGCTTGTCCCCAGTCAGGTGCTGCGGGTGGCGATCCTGCTGTCCTACTGCTCTATCCTGTGCAACTACAAGGCCATCGAGATGCCCTCGCACCACACCTACGGAGGCAGCTGGAAGTTCCTGACGTTCATAGATCTGGTAAGGCTGTCCCGCCCCCTCCCCCGGCCCGCCCGGCACCTGAGCCTGGGTGCATCTGGGGGTGCCCGCGCACCTGCGCGCACGCGCCGCCAGCATCCTCTCGGGTCCTCGCCTCTCTCTCTCCCTCCACCCTCCTCCCCCAAGTGATTGCGTCTGAAGGCCTGGCTGCGCCCGCAGCAGCCCCTCTGGACCAGGCCAGGTTACCTGCTGGCTGGGGCTCGCGTGGAGGTGGGGTGCAGCCAGGTGGTGGGCTGTTGTCAGGAGGGGAACACGGACCTGCTTCTAAGAGGCGACACGGAGAGATTCTCAACCTAATACATGGACTGGACGACCTTGAGCTGCAGAAGGGGGCCTCGGACCCAGTCGCCCCAGGTGCTTCCCAGACCGCACCACCCATCGTGGGATCAAGTTGCAGCGATGTGGAAACGGGGTACGGTGCAATGGTTACCTGGAGCTCCCTCTGCAAGGATCCAAAACCCTCCGCACAAAGAAAACAAAAGCGCCCAATAAAAGTTGTCTTTTGCCCCATCGTCCGTCCTGTCCTTAACAACCGTGTACCCAGAAACATCAGGGGAGAGAAAATGGCAAAACGCATTCCCAGTGTAAACGTTAGACTCTAACGTATTTCCCTATGTAAACATTTGCGTTCGTTTGCATAAGCAGCTTCTCTTTTGTCACACGGTAAGAGCCTTGGCAATTGCAGGTGGTTTTTTTTGTTTGTTTGTTTGTTTTGTTTTAAGGCAAGCAGTACCAGCGCCAGAGAAGCAGAACCTGAACCTAAAGGGGGAGAGAAAGGCATGGCTGGAACCTAGGGACTTTAGAATGAACGGTGGCTAACGTGCTTTGCCAGTACACACTCCTAGATGACCGAGCACGGGCAGAGGGTCCAAACAAAAGCCACCCGTGCTAAAGACTACAGAAAACTAGAACCAACTCCTGGGGAGAACCCATTCCTGGGGAGGCCCAGGCTGGCTACACAAGCAAGATGGTTATCTCTATTGTTGACGCTTAGTGTTGATGAGAGGAACTTGATACCTGCTTAAAGATGTTTACAAAGGCTTGAGACCTTCAAAGAAAGGTAGTCACAGGGTTGTGTTTAGGAAAACCACCTTCTATTTCTATCACGTTAGATACAGAGAGGAATTTTAAGGTCCTTTCCCAGCAGTCTCCAAATTGTGCTCCTATCCCGAAGCACCAAGACTTCCCACCATTTCAAAGGTTTCATTCTTCAGATCTTCAGCTTCCATGTCTTGCTTGACATTGATCTCTCTCTCTCTCTGAATATGTGTGATGCCGGCCAGTTGTTTTTTTTTTTCTTACTTCCCAATTCATCCAAAGGATGAGCACATGACAAGGCTCTGTGATGGGTTTATCTGTTCCTTTTAGCATTCAGAAGATAGGTGATTGTCACCAGGACTTTGTTTATATTTGACTGAGAAAGGAAGTCATACTTGTTTTGACCGGAAGGTGTTTTGGGTCCATTGGATCCTCAATGGTGGTTGGCTCTGCCAATTATGCGAGTTGGTATATTGGCCATAGATTGAATGAGTGAAATCTACAGCCCTGAGGTTCTGACAAATGTGGAGCAGAGCACTAGAAATCATGTCCCTTTCTAAAGTCTTTAAACTTACGTTAGAAATATGCATATGTCATTTGAAAACATGTACCTAGGTTTTCAGAATTCTTTTACGGGCTGTGTAAGCAAAATTCCTCTTAAATTATTTCAGTATCCCCTTCCTTAATCAGACCTCCCCTAGAGTGTGCCCGTTTCAGTGCCACCGAGGAGAAATGTGGAACTAAAACACTGGTGGAGACCCCAGCGGGGCCCTGGGAACTAGGAGCAGCACCTTTGCATTAGATACAGCGTGGAGGGGAGCAGAGAAGGGGGTCAGCAGGTGAGAGGCATACACATTGACAGTGCTGGTTAATCCATAAGAGATGACTGCTTCTCATATTAGCATTGCTTACTATGTGTTCAAAAACAAGACTCACAAAAAAACCAATATACTTCTTATAACCTCTGTGTGACAGGAATCTGTCGCACAGCCATTTTGGCTCTACGTAAACGGTCACACAGTTTGTATTTTAACTTTTGGTGGTTGGCCTTGTCTATTTTAAGCAATGATCATCACAAATACACTTTTGTCTATCAGAATTCAGACATAAATTCAAATTGGAAACTTTTACTTTGTTTCATATTTAGATTCAGTTTGTAGAGGGCCTTCAGCCAGTGATTCAGATGTCTTACTCTCTGTAGTTCTGATTGAAATATAATAATTCTCTTTAATCAAGAGTTCTTGTGAGAAAGTATGTAGAGAATATGTTCACAGAAACACTCATGCAAAGTGATCTACATATCACTAACATATATATATTTAAGTAAAATATATTTACACACACACACACACACACACACACACACACATATATATATATATATATAGAGAGAGAGAGAGAGAGAGAGAGAGAGAGAGAGAGATTTGGGATTTATAGTCTTTAGAATGTAAACATTGTAAAGCTGTTAAGATAACCAACCTGTCCTTAGGAATGGCATTTGAAAAGATTAGGCTACTATAATTTACCCATTTAACTTTTCATTTTTGTGTATTTAAAAAAACCACACACACAAAGCTGAATAAACTTCATTGCTTAGTCTTGGACAACTTTAGCAATTCTAAGCTTATTAGAGCAATTTTGGAAGAGGATTTAGCTTCTCAAAATTTTAAGGAGAGGAACCCTTTTCTTATCCCCTTGGCTTGTACGGAGTCAGCACATTCATCCTGGTGGCCACAGTCTGATTCCATGTTCCATGGCATCAGGTTACCAGGATGTAAGTTGGGAATCTCAGACTATGTGTATGGAGGAGATGGGTATATGGCAGGAGCAGATGTTACATGGCAGTGGCAATTCCAGCTATATCCATACCTTCCTTTAAGTCATTCCAATAGAGTCAAAGCTCATGTTCAAAAGCTCAACTTCTTTCCCCAAGAACTTCTTTTCCCATCATTGAAAAAAACTGTAAAGGAGCTACAGTGCGTAAAGAAAAGTCAAATTAGTAAATGGAAATGAAACACCGTGGTGTGGTAGGCAGCATAATGGGTCCCCAAAGATGACCATCTCTTCATCCCTGGAATCTATGACTATATTAGGTTACATGGCAAAGAAGAGTTAAAAATGCTAATTAGCTGACGTTAAGATAGGGAGATTATCCTGGCTTCTCCAGGTGGGCCCAAAGTACATCACAAGGGTTTTTTAAAGTGGAGGGACAGAGAAGTGGAGCCACTTGGAGGAAGATATAGTTGCTGAAGAAAGTCACAGAGATGTAAGGAAGGGTCCAAGAGCCAAGGGATGTGGGAGTTGTCTAGGAGTTGGAAAGGACAAGGGAATAAATTTTCCCCGGGAGCTCCCAGGAGAAATCCAGCCGTGCTGACATCTTGGTTTTAACCTGGTGAGGCCCATTTTGGGCTGCTGCCCTGCAGAACTGTAAAATGATGTGTGTTGTTTAAGTCACTAACTATAGGGTAATTTGTTACAACAGCAATAGAAAGTTGGTATGTGTGACTTTATGTCCTCAGAGCTAGAAAAGAAATTCTTAAACGTGTTGTATTTACGCAGTGACTCAGCAGTTCCTTTTGTATACTAGGTAATTGGTTAATTGAAGCTTTCACCGAAATATATGTTTTTTCCTACTGCATCTGTGAAACTATGCAGAGGAGACATAAATGTAACAATGGGCAATATGAGACTTCATAAAAACTGAACAGCATTGGAAAAACTAGATCTTTGCTTTACTGTAAAGTATTTTGGAGACTATCACTATGCAACATGCTGTGCCAGGAGAAGGAATATCCTTAACTGGAAATAAGCTGGAAAGAAAGAAAATTTAACTGATGTTCAAATACCACCTTAACCCGTATTACTGCTGATGAATTTACTTTAAATGATGCAGATTCCTTCGCTGGTCACTAATGAAAGGATAATTGCCCCTCCCCCCAAGTTATATAACAATTGCCCCAAAGATGATAAAAATGAGGAATCAGAATAAAACCAGCATAAATAAATTAAATGAAACAGGCAGATGCATGTTGAGGCCTCAAAGTAGTGCTGGAGTATAATAGGTATTTTTAAACATTTGAACAAATTGAACCGTTTTCTTACCAAATTTTCAAGGAGCATTCTTTTCTTGCCCTGTCTCCTCCTAAAACATTAAAAATAAAAGGGCTTTTTGAAATATACCAACTAGAACTTTATTCAAATGTACATGGTAGACTGTCTAACGCATGAGCCAGAATCAACTTCTCTGAAAAACATGAACTGGACATTTGTTACTAAAAATTTAATTAATATTGACATTGGATTTAGGAAATTTGATTTTTAAAGATTGAAAGAGAAGACTGGCTGTCCCATTTGCTCTAGTTGGTGGTTCCCACTGTTTGGAGAGTTATCCCTTTGGGCTGCATGTTACTCATTATTCTTCCTGTACCTACTTTTAATTTCCGCATGCACTGAGGTTGTTTAGGCACTGCCTCATTGAAATGTGGTCTGGGGAACAAAGGTTCCACCTTTTCTGGGAGCCTGCTAGAAAGCTGGAACCTCAGGCTCACCCCAGACCTTCTGAAACAGAATCTACACTTTAATAAGGTCATCTAATGTGATAAATGCTGCCCTAGGCTTCAGCGTTTCTGTTTTGAAATATAAGATGGAATAGTTTATAGAACATAGCCATACACACACACACACACACACACACACACACACACACATACATACATACTAGAGGCCTAGTGCATGAAATTTGTGCATGGGGGTAGGATGTCCTTCAATCCAGCCTGCTCCCTCTCCAATCTGGGACCCCTTGAGGGATGTCTGACTGCCTGTTTAGGCCTGATCCTACCAGGACTGCTGGCTCCTAACTGTTCACCTGCCTACCTTCCTGATTGCCCTTAGCCGCTTCTGCCTGCCAGCCTGATCGCCCCCTAACTACTCCCCTGCCAGCCTGATTGATGCCTAACTGCTCCCCTGCCAGCCTGTCTTTCCCTAACTGCCCTTTCCTATAGGCCTGGTCACCCCTAACTGCCCTCCCCTGCAGGCCTGGTCACCCCTAACTGGCCTCCCCTGCAGGCCTGGGCCCTCCACAACTGCCCTTCCCTGCAGGCCTGGTCACCCCAAACTTCCCTCCTCTGTTGGCTTGATCATCCCTAACTACCTTCCCATGCAGGCTTGATCACTCCCAACTGCCCTCCCTTGAAGGCCTGGTCCCTCCCAACTATCCTCCCCTGCTGGCCTGATTGCCCACAACTGCCCTCCCTTGTGGGCCTGGCCTGGCTAACTGCCCTCCCCTGCTGGCCATCTTTTGACCACATGGGAGCAGTCATCTTGTGTATTGGAGTGATGGTCAATCTGCATATTACTCTTTTATTAGATAGGAGAGAGGCCTGGTGCATGGATGGGGGGCAGCTGGTTTGTCCTGAACAGTATCCTGGATCAGGGTGGCCTGGGTGAGGGGCCTGTGGTGGTTTTCAGGCCGGCCATGCCCCCACCCCGGTGACCCAAGCGGAAGCCTTGGTATCTGGGATTTACTTATCTTCTACAATTGAAACTTTGTAGCCTGGAGCAGAGCCAAGCCTTTTGCTGGCTCCAAGGCAGCAGCCATTGCAACTTTGTGCCTTATGCAGAGGCCTGGACAGTCAGGGTTTTCGGAAAGCTTGGCTTCCTCCATCTCCAGGGGCAACCCAAGCTTCCCTCCTGCTTCTCTCTGGCTGTAGCCATCTTGGTTGGATTAATTTGCATACTTGCTCTGATTGGCTGGTGGGCGTGGCATGAGGTTGTAATGGAGGTGTGATCAATTTGCATATTACTCTTTTATTAGATAGGATAGATCAATGAAAAAGGCAGATGCATGTTGATGCTTCAAAATAGTTCTGGAGTATAATAGGTATTTTTAAACATTTGAACAAATGGAAACTTTTTCTTACCAAATTTTAGTATTGATCTACTATATAGATCCATATATTAATATTGCCTTCTATATTTTAAACATATCTAAACATTTTAAAATACATTGAAGGTGACTCTTACTGTGACATGATTAGAAACATGTTGTAAAAAAACAACTTTAAAAGGAAGATAAAAATATGTATTAGGCAATAGGGATAGGCTACTTATTGCCATGTGAAACAAGTTTAGCTAATCTTTAGGACAACCAACATAAAAAAGAACACACATTTGATTACATTGTCCCTAGTACTAGCATAAAGGAAGTATAGCAATTTATCAGGAAAAAAAAAAAGTTCTTTCCAGGCACTGACTTTTAAAGGTTATTTATTATTCATACTGTCATCCAGAGAACATTGGGTAGCAAAGTAATATGCCTTTGTTTGGTTTTTAGCAGAACATATAGAAGTATTATTATCATTGACTAGAGGCCTGATGCACCAAATTCATGCAAGAGTAGGCCTTCCTTCCCCCAGTTGCTGGCACCAGCTTCCCTCTGGCACCCGGGACCTGGGCTTCTCTCACAGCCCCAACTTCATCCAGAAGGTCATTTGGTCTAATTAGCACATTATACTTCTATTATTATAGATGTTTCTTATATCATGCTTTTATGAAAGCCAAAGGCTTCGTCTTATATTTTGACTAAGTGAAAGCATTTTTGTAGAGGTTTAAGGTAATATGATGTAGGCACTTGTTTTTGTTATCTAAATCGGTATTGCAAAAGAATTTAAGAAAACCAGAGTGCAAAGGATAAATAATGGCTCAGATGTTGAAAAGTGTGGTGTGTTCAAAGATCAGGAAATGGTCAAGAATACTTGGAGGATATATTTTTTGCTTTTAGAGATGCTAAGAATTTTTGACATTTAAAAAAAATGTTTAAAAGTTAGAGCTATGTAAGTATTCTAAATAATGCATTTGAATTTGTCTTATATTTACTTATATACTTACTAGAGGCCCGGTGCAGGGATTCGTGCACCAGTGGGACTCCTAGACCTGGCCTGCGGGGATCAGGCCCAAACCAGCTCTCTGACATCACCCGAGGAATCCCAGGTTGCAAGAGGGCACAGGCCAGGCCAAAGGACCCCACCAGTGCACGATTGGGGTTGAGGAGAGACTGGAAGGGCTCCAGGGTGTGTCAGGCTCATCTCACCCAGTCCCCATTGGCCAGACCCCAGCATCGAGCTAACCTACCAGTCAGAGTGTCTGCCCCCTGGTTGTCAGTGGAGGTCACAGTGACTGGTCAAATGGTCAGATACTTAGCCTATTAGGCTTTTATGATATAGGATAATAAAATATTCTTGACACTAGTTCATGACTTAATTTTAAATAGGAAATAAAATATCTAGAAAAGAGATTCTCTATGTCATTTTATAACTGTGGTCATAAGTTTTGCCAGTTAAAACCACAGAATGCCACTTGAAGGCCAATAGTGCATTGAGTACTCAGAGAACAAAATGAGGTGGGGCTCTCTTTGTTTATGCTTTTTTGTTTGTTTGTTTTGGGATATTATACAACGAAGGTGAAACTAAAAAAAAATAAATAAAACAACACATCATTTTTTTTTTAGTAGAATCATCTTTGAACCTGAAATGTGCATATCAACTTGAAGAATTAAATAATGTTTTTTTCCTAACCTAGGGGAATAATTGTGAGTGTAATATTTTGCAATATTATATTCACTCTCTTTGGAAGTGTTTCTATTTTGAATCAAACATAAAATAGAGGCCTGGTTTTGTTCGAGTGGGGGATATAGTTAAGGATATAATCACCCATTCCCTTTCTTAGTTGCAACTGTTATTGAAATTACAGAAAGTCATCTGACCACTAGTTGAGGTCACTTCTTTTCCCATCTCTGCCATCTCCCATCTCTGGTATAACATTTAACAAAATTGGTAGCTGCTCTTGAGGGTTTTCATTTGTTTCTCTGTGTTTCCCTGAAGTGTCATGTGTTTCTGTGGAACTGTGAACAATAGTACAATTTTCCATATTGAATCAGATATTCCTGTGAGCCAAGCATGCTTGGAAAAATCTTTCTGCTTAGGATTCCACAACAACAGAGCTGTGTGTGTGTGTGTGTGTGTGTGTGTGTGTGTGTGTGTGTGTGTGTGTGTGTCTAGTAGCCTATGGCTAGACAGCAGCGGGCCCATTTCTCACCTACCGGGCAGTCCTCCCAGAATTCATTGAGCACAGAGCTCCCTTTCAATGCAGGGCATCCCTTGATCAGATCAGTTCTGCAGCAAGATAGGGAATGTAGTTTCTATTGGCTTCATCTAGATAGACTACTCAAGAATAACCAGAGAAATTGCTTGAATACTGTTTTGCATCTTGAGAAAATAGAACGTGTCTATTACAGTATTTTAGAGGCAGGGAATTCTAAAAAGTCAGTGAGATAATGGTATAGCCACTTCATATTAACTTAGATGTGTCAGGCTATTGTTATTTAAACATTTAATTTCAAAAGCAATACATAGAATCATAGAAAATCTGTACAGTATAGGAAACCATAGGAAAGAAAATACACTCCATCTTAATTTATCCCTAATTTTCTATGCATTTGAGTGCTTTAAGATGGTATTTAAATGGGAACTTTATATCCACACAGAAATACACATAGAGAGTCAGGCTTCAGGTACACACACACACACACACACACAGTGTATATACATATACAGTCAGATTTAAAAGTTATTTTTAAATTACAGAGATCACTCAGAGATACCAATGTTAATATTTTGCGTGTGTTTTTTACCTTAAAAAAAAAACACAGAAGCTCAATGTATACATATGGTTTTTAAAAATTAATTTTTAAGTTAACATTCACAAAAATTAACTTTTTGGTGTACAGTTTATGAGTTTTGATAGATGCATAGACTCATGTAGCTACCACCATAGTCACCTAAAGATATTCCTTCATGCTCTGCCCTTATAGCAAACCTTCCCTGAATCTTAGCAACCCGCAATTGTTCTCTATCCCTACGGTTTTGCCTTTTCTAGAAAAACATAACATACAGTATGTAGCATTTGTGTATGCCTCTTTGTGTTTAGCGTAATGCATTTCATATTCCTACATGATCAATAGTTTGTTTCATTTTATTACTGAATAGTATTTTATTTTATTATTGAATCAACTTATGAATACCATGGAATATTTATCTGCTCATAAGTTGAAGGGCATTTGAATTTTTTTTTCTAGTTTGGGGTAATTATAAAGCAGCAGCTATAAACATCTGCATAGAAGTTCTTGCATGAACATGAGATTTCATTTTTACTGGGAATGTACCTAGGAGTGGGATTGCTTGACTATATAACTGGATAAGAAACTGCCAAACTGTTCTCCAGGGTGGATGTGCCATATAGTATTGCCATAAGCAGCGTTTGAGAGTTGCAATTGCTTTGAGTCTCATCAGTGTAGCATTGTCAATTTTTCTTCTTCTTTCTTTTTAATATATTTTTATTGATTTTTCACAGAGAGGAAGGGAGAGAGATAGAGAGTTAGAAACATCGATGAGAGAGAAACATCAATCTGCTGCCTCCTGAACACCCCCTACCAGGGATGTGCCCACAACCAAGGTACATGCCCTTGAACAGAATCGAACCTGGGATCTTTCAGTCCACGCGTCGACGCTCTATCCACTGAGCCAAATCGGTTTTGGTCAATTTTTCTTCTAAATTAGCTATTATAATAAGTGTGTGCTAGTATCTCATGGTGGTTCTAATTAACATTTTACTGGTGACTATTGATGTTAAGAGTCTTTTTCTGTGCATTTTTATCATACATATCATTTCCTTGAGAAGTATTTGTTCCAATCTTTTGCCCATTAAAAAATTAGATTGTTTCTTAGGATTAAATGTTAAGAGTTTTTGTGTATGCCGAATATAAGTTCTTTGTCAAATATGAGATTTACAAACATTTTCTCCCTGGCATGGTATGTAATTCCTTTTACAGAGCAAAAGTTTATCATTTTTATGACATCCAAATAATTATTTTTTTCCTTTTATGAAACATGCATTTGATGTTTATTTAAGAATGTTTTACGTAATCCAAGGTCAGAAAGAGTTTCTTCTCTGTTTCCTTTTAGAAGTTGTACTTCTTAGCCCTAATATCTTTTTCCAGTTAGTTCTTTAGGTGTGCTGTGAGAGTGTCAAGTTGAGTCTTTCTCTTACACTTTTTTCCCTCATAAGGATGTACAGTTGTTCCAGCACCATTTCTTGAAAGAACTCTCCTTTCACAATTGCTTTGCACCTTTGTCAGAAATCAAGTGACTACATTGTGGGTCTTTGTGGATTCTATTCTGTTCTACTGATGTGTTTGTCTTGTCACAAGTCCCACACTGTGTTGATTATTGCAGTTTATTATCAGTCTTGATTTTTTCAAAATTTACTAGAACAGTTATGTCACCACAAGGGACCTCATGCAGCATTTTTATGGCCACACCTACTTTCTCCCTTAGTCCCATCATTGGCCCCTGTCAGCCAATACTTTGTTCTCTATGATTTTGTCATTTCAATATTAATATATAAATGGGATCATATATATGTATCTTTGGGGATTGGCTTTTTCACTCAGAATAATTCCCTGGAGATTCATCCAAGTTGTTTCAGATGTTGATGGCTTGCTCCTTTTAATGCTGACTGGCATTTCCTCGTATGCTTGCAACACAGTTTGTTTAACCAGTCACCCATTAAAGGATATCTGACTAAATTAGCTTTTCCTAACCATTATATGCTTTTATCATTGATCGGTTTCAAAGATAAATTCCAGTCTTGTGTAGGCCTCTCTAGAATGACTAAATTACTTTAAAGATCTCATCCAGACTGCCCTTCTTTGCTCTTAAATTGCAATTTTGAATAGCATAGAATAAAAAAAGAACTTGTGTTATTGTAACTGTAAATAAGACTTAAGCTTGATACCTCATAATGTGAATTCCCTTAGGCTAAGATTTCACTTATGTGTGTATGACCATAGTGCCATGCTGGTACAGATAGTTAAAAGATAAGTATATGAGATAATAATTGATAATGACTTCTCTGTCTTCAAAGTTAATAATAAAAAATAAAATATCTTTTGATCTAGATTTGGATCGCTATCAAATATAAGTTAGAAGTCAATAGAAATGTATCAACGACATTGCAATACCATTGCATTTGCTTTATTCCTATTTTGCATTTTTACTGAAGGGCAACTTAACATTATAGCTTAAAATTATTTTTTATTCTTATACATTTAATGTTTTGACATGTTAACACAAGTTAAACTCATAACTTCACTGGAATAACCACAATCTGAACCTATTTATGTTTGCCACAGAAAGCCATTATAATGTGACCTACTTTGATATTTTAAAAATTGCCATTAGTGTCCTTAGGCACAAATAGAAAGGGGCCAGCACTCTACCAGAAGATCTAAACTGGAAAAGAGATTAAAAAAAAAAAAAAGAATTCCAACAGATGAAACTTGCCTGTTTTTTGCTGAAATGGAGCTTGCTCTGTTAATTTGTAGTGGGAGGATTTTCCCAATCTTTATGCCTTCCTCATTTCCTCATTTCTTAAAATCAAATATTCGTGGTCCAACATTATAAACACACCCTTGCATATCCTCAATTACCATATCCCTTTTGCCTTCAGTTTTACTCAGCTAGAAAGTCTGTATTCCTGATTAAACCCGACTACCTGCCTACGCATGTCTGCACCTGAGCAGCTGAGCACTATTTTAAAAAATCACAGAAGCATGCCATTGGGTCTTGCTTGATCTGTATGACCGCAAATATCAAGCAGGCCCTCAGTACTGCCAACAATGTACTAACTACAGTCCCTAGTCAGTTGAATATCCTACTCTCACAGTGTCTGTTTTCCTCTGTCCTCAAATGTGGTCATCCCTTCCCTGATCACTCAGAGAACAATCTTCATATTGGCCAAAGCACATAATGAACCTGCTACTTGTTTCAATACGAAAACAAAAGCAATTAGGAAAGACTTTTACGTTCTCCCATTATCACGTCTACCAATCTACCTTCAAGTGAAGCTGTACTGCATGTTCCCTCCTGTTATGATGGGTGAACTGTCTGTTCTTCTAAGGACAACTCTTCTGTGTGCACACTCAACAACTTCTGACCTACCTGAGTATCCCATTACTGAAATTATCCCCTCTTCCCTTCTGTATTATATGATTTTCCATTTCTATTGCTTCATTTCCATCAGTCTACAACATACTATGCTGTATCTCATCGTACACAAAACAAAATAAAATTTATCTTGATCTTGAGTCTTTTAGTGCCACTTTATTTTTCTTAATCTATTTTCAGCAAAGCTCTTAAAAGAACTGTCTACACATCTAGTTTCCACTTCCTCTTCTCCCATTCTCTCTTAAACCCACTGCTGAAAGAGCTATAATTAAGGTAATCAGTCACCACTACCCTGACAGATATAATGGCCAATGTTAAGTCTTTGTTTAACACAAACTCTCAGGAATATTTGATCCAGTTGATCACTTTCTGTTTCTTGAAATACTTTTCTAAAATTGGCTTCTGGGAAAATATGCTCTCCTGACTTCCCTCCTACTTTTCTGGCAGTTTCTTCTTAGTTTTCCTTTCCAGTTTCTCTTCCTCTCAACTTCTCAATATCAAATGTCCAGAAATCAGTTCTAGGTCATCTTCCCTTCATAGTCTACATTTATGCACTTGGGGATCTCACCTAGCATCATGGTTTTCAATATATTCTGTGTGGGATGGTCTTTCAGATTTAAATCTGGAGTCCCACTCTTTCCTGAGTTCTATATTCCTTTATCCAACTGCCTGCTTTTTCTCTGCTTTGAGGGTTAATATGTATTTCAAACTTGTGCTCAAAATCAATGTTCTTGGTTTTACCTCCCAAACCTGCTTCTACTTCATTATTCTCTATCTCAGTAAAACCACCATTGTCCAGGACTGCAGTGTAGTACAAATCCAAGGTTCATTGTTTAGATGGATCAATTGACTTTTTATTTGAATTTTCTGTTAATTTTTTTATTATGTATTTTATTGATTTTTTACAGAGAGAATGGGAGAGGGAATAGACAGTTAGAAACATCGATGAGAGAGAAACATCAATCAGCTGCTGCCTGCACACCCCCCACTGGGGATGTGCCCGCAACCAAGGTACATGCCCTTGACCAGAATTGAACCTGGGACCCTTCAGTCCACAGGCCGATGCTCTATCCATTGAGCCCAACCGGTTTGAGTATGAATCTTCTATTAATTTTTTTAATGTGCATCTCATTTGTTTGGAATGGACTACGTACTGCAAACACTTTGGCAACTGTACCTATCTTGAAATTTTTAGCCTCTATAGATCTGCTATATTAATTACATTGTGAAAATGATCAACTAATATCTTTTTGTTTGAGAAATTGTCAAAGATCAGAGAATAGCCTTCATAATGACCAGAGGACATAATGTACAAAAGAAAAAAGAAAACACGAAAAACTCTTTTAACCAGTTTCAGGTCTTGGAGAAATTTCAGCAAAGACTTTTTTTTTAAATTAGTTTTTACCTAGCATTTAGGAGAGTAACCTCAAATTGTATTTTGATTCTACCAAAGATGGTCATATTTGGATTTGATTAGCAAGTGTTAAATATCGTGTAGCAAATCCAAATGAATTGACTCCCCCCACCACCACCCCGCAAAAAACTCCTGGAACTAATAAGTGGTTATAACAAGGGCATAGGCTGCAGTCACTTTCCTATATATCAACAATGAAAAAATGGAATATGAAATTCAAAACACAATACAATTTACATTAGAACACCCTCCCCCAAATGAAATACTTAGGTAATAAACCTAACAAAATAGATATAAACCTAACATACATATGAGGAAAACTATAAAACTCTGATGAACAAAAATGAGGAAGAATCAATACATGGAGATATATTCCATGTTTTTGGATCAAAAAACTTAATATTATCAAAATGTCAATTCTTCCCAACTTGATCTATAGATTCAATGCAATCTCAATAAAAATTCTAGAAAGTTATTTTGTGGATAGCAAAACACAGGTTCTAAAGTTATTATGGAAAGGAAAAACAACAACAGTAACAAACAAACAAAAAACCCCCCACAGAATTGTTAACAAAACATTGAAGAACAAAGTTGGATGATTGACATACCTGACTTCAAGACTTACTGAAAAGCTACAGTAATGAAGACAGTGTAGTATTTGGTGAGTGAGTAGAAAAATACATCATTATAAAAGAATAGAGAGACAAGAAATAGACCTAAATAAAGACAACTGATCTTTGAAAAAGGAGCAAAGACAAGTCAATGGAGCAAAGACAGTTTTTTTTCAGCAAATGTACTGGAACAACTGGACATCCACCTGACAAAAAAATGAATCTAGACATAGACTTATAACCGTCACAAAAATTAACTCAAACTTATCAGATAACATAGAAAACATAGTTGACCTTGGGTCTGGCAGTGACTTTTTAGATACAACACCAAAGGCTTGAACCATGAAAGAAATAATTGATTAACTGGACTTTATTAAGATGAAAAACGTATGTTCTAAGAAAGACAATGTCAAGACAATGGGGAAAATGAACTACAGGCTTGTAGAAAATAATTGCAGAAGACATACTGATAAAGAACTATAATCCAAAATATGCAAAGAACTCTTAAAACTTAAAAAATAAAGTGATTATAAAATGGGTCAAAGACTTTAACAGATACCTCACTAAAGAAGATATATAAATGAGAAGCAAGTCAGCATATGAAAAGATTTCCCACATCATATGTCAATAGGAAAATGCAAATCGAAACAACAAAATACCACTATGCAACTATTAGAATGGCCCAAATTCAAAACACTGATAACACCAAATGCTGGCAAGGCCATGCAGCAACAGGAACTCATATTCAATTCTGAACGTGGTTCAGCTACTTTGAAAGACAGTTTGGCTATTTCTTACAAAATTAAAAATATTCTTGCCATACAACCTAGCATTTTTTTACCCAAAGGCAATGGAAAACATGTGTCCACACCAAAACCTGCACACAGAAATCTATAGAGGCTTTATTAGTAATGGCCAAAACTTGAAAGGTATAAACCTAACAAAACCAAGGTGTCCTTCAGTTGGTGAATGAATAAATAAACTGTGGTACATTCAGACAATGAATATTAGTACTAAAAAGAAATGAGCTATCAAGCCATAAAAAGACCTGGAGAAATCTTTTTAAATTAAATTTATTGAGGTCACACTGGTCAATGGAATCATAGAAGTTTCAAGTGCACACTCCATGATGCCAAATCTGTATATTGCACTGTGGGCCTACCACCCAAAGTCAAAACATGTTCCAACACCATGTACATAATAGGCTCTCTCAAACTCTCACCACCTTACTACCCCCTTTCTTCTGATAACCACCACACCATTATCTGTGTCCATGACTTTCAGTTTTATAATCCACATATGAGTGAACATGTGATTCTTAGCTTTTTCTGACTTATTTCACTCAAGGTCCACAAATGGCAGCATCTCATTTTTCCTCATGCCTGAGTAGTAGACCATTATATGTAGGTATCCCATCTTCTTAAATGCATATGACTAGGTGAAAGAAGTCAATCCGGAAAGGCTACATGATTCCAACTATAGGACATTTTGGGAAAGGAAAAACTATAGAGAGAATAAAAAGATCAGTGGTTGCCCAGGGTTGGAGGTAGAGGGAGGGATGAATAAGTAGAGCATAAATGATTTTTAGGGCAATTAAAATAATCTATAGGATACTTTAATAATGGATGCATGTCATTATACATCTATTCAGATCCATGGAATGTATATTACCAACAGTGAACCTTAGTGTAAACTATGGCCTTTGGGTGATTCTGACATGTCAATGTTAAGTTCAACGATTGTAACAAATGTACCAACACCCTGGTGGGGATGTTGATAATGGAAAGACTGTACTGTGGGCCAGGAAGTATATGGGAAATCTCTGTATCATCTCCTCAGTTGTGTTGTGAAGCAAAAGTGCTCTAAAATATTAAATCTTAATTAAAATATATTGATACATATCAAAAAACTAAAAGCACATTATTAGCTCTTTTTATATGCTCTTATACTACAGCTAAGTTCAGAAACTTTTCAGTCAGGAATACTGCAAAGATCAAAGAACTTTCAAAGGGATTTCTAATTAACAATAAATATAAGTTACTCTCTGCATAATCCAGGTTTGCCATGTCCTATTCCATAAAGTAGTCCATAGTTTAAGCAAGATAGAGACGTTTCAAAAGTCAGTCATGGAAAAAATGATAAACACAAACAAGTATAATTGATATGTGCTTAAGGTATTAACATATTTATAAAATTTATTTTACTAGTACTGTTCCTTTCTATATCATGTTATTTTCCCACCTCATATTCCTGCCTTCTGCTGAAGGTAGCTGCCATTCCGAATTTTGTGTTTATCTTTCCCTTTAAAAAAAATAGTATGTACTCCTAAACAATGTGTTGTGTTGGTTAGTTTTACTTGATTAGGGCCTTCATAAAAATGGTATCATTATGAGGCTTTCTTTATCTAAATAGAAATAGCATGCTTAAGTAGGGTAAACTTGACAATACAATGAGCCATTGTGATATTGTTTACATGCCTGTGTTTCTTACTGCCTTCAGTACTATGTAATTTAGTCTTGCAACTGATTATCCAATTAGGAATTGGAAGGGTGAGATGTAAATGTTACTGTCTAACTGACAGGATGATTTATTAGAAGTGTATCTTTGTGGAATTTCACCTGCTTTGTTGTTTGGGAGGCCCAGTGTCAAACCAAAACATATGTGTTGATGGCAGACCTGTGGCCAGCTTTTTAAGAAATTTCAGCCAAAGTTTAATTCCATGCAAGTACAATTTTGGGTTATTCAGCCAGTGGGGTCGTACTGATTTTAAAATGTATTTATCTTTTCTGTAGCTTCGATCAGCATTGTTGAAACACATGGATATAACCCAAGGGCCCTGCTGCCACCCACTGACTATAATAACTCAGTTTTTGCCA
>PVJN01032269.1:0-25050 GCA_004026805.1 Lasiurus borealis | reverse complement strand
GGCTATCTTGGCTCCATTGAGTGTTCATGCCTCCTTTGTCAAATATTAGTTGAGCATAGTGGTTTGGGTGGATATCTGGGTTCTCTATTCTATTCCATTGGTCTATATGTCTGTTCTTGTGCCAGTATCAGGCTGTTTTGAGAACAGTTGCTTTGTAGTATAGCTTGAAATCTGGTATTGAGATCCCACCTACTTTATTTTTCTTTCTCAGAATTGCTGTAGCTATTCGTGGTATTTTTTTGTTCCAGATGAATCTATGAAGAGTTCTTTCTAGATCTGTGAAATATGTCGTTGGTATTTTAATGGGTAGTGCGTTGAATCTGTAGATTGCTTTGGGTAGTATGGACATTTTAATGATGTTGATTCTCCCAATCCATGAGCATGGTATGCTCTTCCATCTGTTAACATCTTCCTCTATCTGTTCTTTCAGTGTCCTGTAGTTTTGTGCATATAGGTCTTTTACCTCTTTAGTTAGGTTTATTCCTAAGTATCTTATTTTTTTTGGTGCGATGTGTTATTGTTCTTTACAAATGATCCAACAAATAAAAATTTAATAAATATTCACTTTTAATACCTACTATGTTAAATGTTGAAAGTTATAAAGCCAAGTAGTATAAACAAAAGCTCATTGAAATCCTTAAAAAGTTTTAAAAATCTTGATTCAGAGACCAAAACATTTGACATGTGCTGCTTTAGGACCAAAGTATTTTTTCTTTGAAACAAGGAAGCAAACACAAAGTTTCTTTCTCTCTCTCTCTCTCTCTCTCTCTCTCTCTCTCTCTCTCTCTCTCTCTCTCTCTCTGTGTGTGTATGTGTGTGTGTGTGTGTCTCTGTCTCTGTCTCTCTCTCCTTCTTTCCAAAGTTTTATTTATTTGTATCTGTTGCTATTAATATATATTCAGCCTTTAATATTAATTATTTATTTTAGCCAAAGTAAATAACTGCTCTTTCAGTCAGGGGCAGATAGTTGAGTACTGTCTGGGAAATGGTAGCATTTAGCAGACCAACAGAACTTGCAAGCACACATATCATGCTTTTCTGTAGCTACGTTCATCCAGTTCTCACCTGTCAAGAGTATGAAATATGAGCACTTTCATTGTCCTGACCAAAAACTATAACCTCTTTATGTCAAATAGAAATAAAAGAAAAAAAGCTATACAAACTTAAAATCATGCTTAGGGATCAATGTTTCAGTAGTATATTTTACTTAGAAACCATTTAGGTAATTTAGTTAAAAGATATACTCAGAAAATTCACTTAACTGGGTGTGTATTTGCAGTTTATTGAAAGTGAATCAGTGAATGAAGTTTCCCTGTTAGCTTAAAAAGCACAAGGCCATATATCAACAGTGAGAAACCTGATGCTATGTGAAGGCCAATGTCATTGATTAGGACTTGCTCCTGAGTTTAGGAACTAGGGAAAAATACCTTAGGCTCACACCCTTGCTCTGCCACTTAGTAGCACAGAGGAAATGATGCCTAAGTTTTCCAATCTATAAATTAGTTGTTGTGATTATTAAATTAGTTAATTTTGTGAAATTGTTTAAAACAGCATTTGACCTATAGTAAATGATTGCTAAAGGTTAGTTTTCATCATTATCACTATCATCATCAGAAATATCCAGGTTATTGATAAGAATTATAGGTATTTTAGAAAACATAAAAAGTTATCCATGCTCTGTTATAAATGAATTGTCAAATAATCAATACATTTTAAAATAAAAACATGGAAATTCAGAAGAAATAAATGAATTTTACATAACCACAGTGTGTCAGAGAGGATCTTCATGCAGTGTATCAAGGTAGGGTAATTTTCTTATTTGACTTCCCATACACATATCTATAAACACATTTTGTTCGGTTATGTGAATTTTAGGATTATCGTGACAAGATCCACAAAATAGGCTTATGAATATTATAATTTTAATCATAAACCTGTAATTGCTATTTTTACATATTTTTTCTAATTAGAAATATATGGATTCTATTTTCTATATATTAATGTACACTTATTGGTATTTTTTTCAGGAGATTGTTTTTTTGTAAAAAATACAACTGCCAGTGTTTTATATGAACGTTGTTAGTATTACTGTTAGAAAAAAAAAAGTTTATTTTTAAATTTTGATATTTCAGCTACATTTTTTTTGCTGTTACTACTTAACTAGTTATTTCCTGATGTGGAGAAAATTATTGAAATAAAATAACTTTTGACCATTCAATATTTTGATTTATTTACATTTTATTATTTGTTCCTATGATCAAAATTTCCAAAGTAATGCTTAATAACTGTTTTGATAAAGTGAATTTGTTCAATTATTCTTGTTTTTATACAGTATGATGTATTCTCTAAATTTCAGACAAAAAGTTAAGCCTAATATTTCTTAGTGTTTCCTCTCTTCAAGAAATGGTGTTCACTTTTATCACATTTTAGACATAATAGATGTGCTTCATTTTTGCTTATTGATGTAGTATGAGTATCATTAATGATTAATTTCTCATTAAAATTCTGTTGTCCTTGCCATACACTCTCTTTGGTTGTCATGGATGATGAGAAAACAGTGATTGAAAGGAGGAAATATTGGATCAAGAGCTCCACAAATTAATACATTTTTTTTTAAAGAGAAGCACATCTTTCCATCAATTGCACTGTAATAGAATTCTATGCTGGGAAACTTATTTTGTAATGGCCAGATTCTCTGACTCTTGAGACATGTGGAAGCCTAATAGCTATAACCATAAAACCCACAAAAATAAATTTTGGGAGAATAGGGAAGACTTTGGTGTATGAAGTCAATGCAGAGCATTTATCACTGAATTTTTTACAGAAGGGTTTGAAAGCCAAAAATATCAGTAGTGGTGACTCAGGAACAATAAATGTATAATTTATTAAATAAAGAAGAAATCATCTAAAACACCTTTTTAAACTCTTACTCTTTCTTTGACTGTTCATCTACACATAATTTTGCAGAAAGAAGGCTATCAAAATGAGGTGTTTAAAAATAAATGAATATAATTTGTATTAATCTTTCATTTGCCTTTTTAGCCGTGCCTACAATTATCTATTTGATCTAACATGCTTTAACTCATATTATTTCTCAATCACTGCTAGCACTAGAAACAGATTATATAGTAGCTAGGCAGAAATACAATGAAGGCATTCTAATTAGATTTGGTGGGGGTGGTTGTTTGGGGGTAGCAGTGTACAAATATTAATAAATAGAGTTGTGCATGTAAGAGTCCTTTCACTTTTCTCCCCAATGCAAGAATTATCTTCTTGATTTTATGTCTACAAATATTTTAACACATACTTTTATAAGAACTCACTTCTGTGTTTTAATAAAACTAATACTTTAAATGTTATAGCATGAATTGTGTATACAGCTTAAACATACACTATTCTTAAATCTACAAGTTAATTTTTATTTTACTTTTTAAATATTTTTATTGATTTTAGAGAGAGAGGAAGGGAGAGGGAAAGAGATATAGAAACATCAATGGGCTTTCTCCTGTACATCCCTTACTGGGGATGGAGCCCACAACCCTGGCATGTGCTCTGACAGGAAAATCAAACCAGTGACCTTATAGTTCCTGGGTTAACTTTCAACCACTGAGCCACATCAGCAAAACTACAAGTTAGTTTTTTAAAAAAATGCATACTTATATTTAAATAGTGTTATGTAATTTTTTAAAAAATATATCTTAATTGAATTTAGATCTAAAAAAATAATTTAGAGATCACCTAATTCAAATTTATTTGTGCTTCCATAACAGAAAGACAACCAAAATTGAAGTTTTCTGCCCTATGGGTAGGCTTTTTAATCATATGTATGCTTCCTTCTGCTATGTTCTGATGCAGAACATAAAAACAAAAAAACAAAAAAAGTGATATTTTGCATGCATTGATGGAATCTGATACTTTCTGCAAAAGTTAGTGATTGCTAATGATCACCATCATCATCCAGACTTCTGTATGCTTGTCTCTTTTAGATTTTCCCTACTTCATCAATGTTAAGATTTATCAATTGCTTTGGGGAATTGATACAGGAATCTAGGGGGAGTAGATACCTTATTAAGTATAGGCATCACTCTGATGAGCTACTTTATTTTCTGAAACATTTAAGTGCAAAAAAACAACAATATGTTGCATAGTTTTTTTAGTCCTTTAAGGATCCCCTCAAACTTAGTCAGATCATGACACATATTATACTAGTTTTGATTTTATAAAAATGTGCATTTTACCATTAATCTTATTAAAAATGTGGGAGGATTATATGATGTGATATATATGTAAAGTATTTCTTCAAAAGACATTAAAAATAGATATTCCATTGTCTACTTGGTTTCATTGTTGTTTTATTATTGCTAGTATTCATTTTAATACTAAATGCCAAGCTTTAATTATATTAGTTTTTTGTCACCTAGAATTATGAATTAGATAAGATTGTGGGTTTTCCAGTCATAGAAAATTGAAAATCAAGGTAAATTCTGCAATCCTCTTCTAAATACCCAAGGGATTAAAATATGTAAGTGCTATATACTCAGAGTCTGAAACAGGTGCTCTTCCAGAGACATGGGGAAGATAATTTACTATCAGATATCTGAATTCCTTCACAGGCACATTTCCACTGTTTATTGGTAAGTATGATAAAGTATGTCACTGAAGAAAAAACAAGAAAATCTCTTTGGTTAAATTTAATGGACCAGTTCTTCAGTTCAGAGTCCTCTGTGCCTCTCACCAGCTGTGTGACCCTAGCTGTCCCTTCCTGCATAGACAGTTCCTGAGCATGTTTGTATCTGTGGACCGCTGCAGTGGTAGAAGTGTTCTGGCTGTATTGAAAACAATTGCTAGTATTTCATAAAAGTTTTCAAGCTTCTGAAATAGACTGCATATTTGAATCTTTTAGGTAGATATCATTTATGCTAAATATCTTCCTATTTAGGGAACAATTATATTTTTGTTTAAAATTTATGCTGTTTTTACCCATTAGTAAAATAGGGGAGAAAGGGAGCTTAAATATTATTGTGGTTATCCTCTTTCTTTCTAAAACACGTGAATTTAAGTATCTCATAATTATTCTTTTTCATGTCTATGACTTAAAAAACCTACATTTCAATCTTTTCACAGCAGTCAGCATTTCTTTATACAGTGTTTTTCAAATTTCTCGTCACTTCTCTCTTCCTCTTAAAAAAATTATTGGTAACTGGAAATAGGAATCAGATATCCAGGAAATGTAATTTGGCAATAAATGCTGTTCTGAAGTACACTGCATGGTTTGTGGATAAATATTTCTTTAATGCGTGTAATTACTGGATCAGCAAAATAAATGTGGTCATGTCCTTGTAATTAATACATTGTCAAAAGTTCATTTAAGTATAATAATTTTACTGGGAAAATGCTGTCTATATGCTTCCTGCAATAATTTGTTAAATTAAGTGCAATAAATATAAAATTACTCTTGGAAATATATTTATTTTTTCAAGGTTATTTTTTTCAGTAGGTGTCACATAATGCTTTACAAGAAACTCCTCCATTACAAATCCTCAACAATGTGTATGGATAAGTACTAAATCCCACAACTGACATTTCCAAAATTTTAATTTCAGCTTTAGAATGTTATAGCATAGCATATATTATAACTTAGTTGGAAAATACTTAGTTAGGAATTAAGCAACCTGACAAGTATTCTTGCCCTTAACACAGGATATTATTAGTAAAATATGGATATTTCCTTCTACACACAGCTTATCATTTATCTGTGGAAGATAGAATCACAACAACACAGGATGCTAGGTCTGGGAAGAATCTAAGAGATCAGGGCATGCAATCTCTTCCCCTCATAGTCTTGTCACATTGCTTCCAGCCTTCCACAGAAGGATGCTGAGCTCTGCTAAGTGAAACAGCTCTGAGCACTCAAAGATGACACGATAAATTAAAGGTGCTTTCTTTATTATGTTATGGCCAAAAGGTTACAGGAAAATATGGTTTGCATTGCCTGTCACTTTACCTGTGTTGAGCATGTAGCTGGAAGTTCTATAAATAAAAGAGAGTGAGAAAAAAGGTATTCAACAGGATTGGAAATAGACTGCACTGTCTGGTAGACATTGCTTAAAGTGGTCTGCAGCTAGGAAAAAAGTCCTTTTTTTCTTCATATTTTACCCCTGAAAATGATAGAGGGAGAGTGAAGGATGACAATTTAAAAACTGGGTGGGTAAGCGGGAGAATAGACAGTTGGTAAGTCAATAAGCATAGACTGATAAATTTTGCCCACTTGATAATATCTTCATGTCCTCTGCTTCAAGTTTTTCTAAGTTTTAAAAAATTATGGCTCTAGATCAGCATTCCAAATAATATATAGTCTCATTTTTTTCCATGGATTTCTGGGCCTTGTTATTATCTCATCAATCCAAAATCTAACCTGTTTCAAAGAAAGTAGCAACTTTATTATTAAGTCCAGTACTTTCTATTCTACTGGACTACCACACCTTAGAGTAGATTATCTATTCGCTTTAGTCCTTCTAGATTATAACTAACTCATTTTACTGTATGTACTGTATGTTGATTAAAGTATTTAAATAGGAAAAGGTTAATAGAATTTAGTAAAGTAAAAAAAAAATACCATTAAAACCAATATCAGGAATTCTGAGACCTAGAATTTTATTCTGCATCCTGAAAAAAATCACATTGGCCACTTTGTATAAAAGTTTGGCTCTCCCTCCTCACCAAGTCCTTTTCTACATCTTTGTCTTTGTTTACCCTTTTTGTCCTGGGCTGCTTGTAGAAATATTATTCTCCTATGATGATATAGAATCATTCAGTTCTCCCTTTATATTACCTTCTTCTCCAACACCACACACTGATGTGTGTCTTAACACTTACAGAGACATCTACCAAATTTCCCAAATAAGAAGCCATATTATTTTATGTAAATTACCCTATTTCTTAATTATAGAAAAATAACCAACACGATATACTAATATTCTCATCCTATTTTCTTTTATTTTCTACCACTTAGGTCTTAGTTGAGTAACTATAAAAAGTATTTGAAGCCAGTCGGGGAGAGGCTTTCAAAATACCTTGGAAGAGTCAAAACCGGTTTGGCTCAGTGGATAGAGCATCGGCCTGTGGACTCAAGGGTCCCAGGTTCGATTCCTGTCAAGGGCATGTATCTTGGTTGCGGACACATCCCCAGTAGGGGATGTGCAAGAGGCAGCTGATCGATGTTTCTCTCTCATTGATGTCTCTAACTCTCTATCTCTCTCCCTTCTGCTCTGTTAAAAAAATCAATAAAATATATTTAAAAAAATACCTTGGAAGAATTTAAAGTCTAGTTGTGAAAAACTGCAGTATATACATATATCGATAGATATAGATATGGATAGTATAGATATAGGTATAGATATATATAGCAGTTCCAACAACAGGTTTATATTGTCACATATTTGCATGTGTGGTCAAAAATTTACAAAAGTGGGATATTTTAACAACAATTGGTTAAAACTTCTGCCTATTTTCCCTCCAATTTTCTCTTCATTTCTCCTTTGGTCAGGATTGTATTGGAGTAGCCATAGGTAATTGGGATATATTGCTCTGGGGAAGTTTGGGGATATATTAAGTTGAGTTAATGGGTTATATTTATGTATTTCACAGACATTTCTATGGAGATGACAGGTATTGTTCAGGGCAACAGTTAATTTTGAATTTCATATAAATAATATCATTTTTATTGTATGTCTAGAAAGCATTATCTGTGTATCTAAAATACAAATTTAATTGGAAATCCTGTATTTTTACTTGCTAAACCATGCTATGTATATTTATTTATCTCTTTTCTGCTAGCCTTACAGGTATGCCCCTCATCCATGGTGCCTAATCTTCCTGCATCTGGACCATTGCAAAATGACCGTGGCCTATGGTGCCCTGGCACTGGAAGAATGCACATAATGGAAAAGAAACAAGGTTTGGAATTTCCTAAATCAGAAGTTAAACTATGGAAATTTGTTCCCAAATCTTAAAACTAAAATAAATAAACAAACAAGCAAACACATACACAAACAAACAAACAAATAAATAAATAAATAAATAGGCCTGGTAGAAGATTCCCCAAATTTGACAATACTAAAAATTCTTCGTTCTTACAAAAAGAGATGTGTGATCCTAAAATACCTTTTCTAAACTAACAATAAAAAATACACTAGAGGTAAGTTTTATTGTGCAACATATTAGAATCCTTAAGAAATTATCATTATAGAAGAGATGATCAAAGAAATTGCAAAACTAGGAGAAACCAAGATTGAGGAGTAGGTGAACACCTAAACTGCTGCCTTGCACAACAACTTCAAAACTACAGCTATAAAACAGAACAGACATCATCCAAAACCACAGAAAAGATGGAAATTCTATAAATGGAAGGGAAGAGAAGGGCTCACGGAGACTCAGAGGAGCTGCAAAAAGCTGAGCTACAGAGATGTGCGTGGAGAGGCTAGGTGGCTGAGTTCCTGGCTGGCTTTCTCTAGTAGAAGGGAGACCAAAACTTCCAACTGCACTAAATCCCAGTTCTAATTGCACTGGACTCCAGTTCCAGTGGAGACTCATATAAGGGGAGTCTGGACTGTCGGGAAAAGGGAGGAGTGCATGGAAACTTAGGGCAGCCTCAAAAGTCAGAGGTCTGGAGGCACGTACATGAATATGCGCAGAAGGACTGACTTTGGAGTGTGCCACTGGCTTTCTTTAATCGGCAGAAGAAAATTCTCCCAACTGTGCTGAACTACAGTTACTATTGCACTGAACTCTAGTTTTGGGTGAGATCCTGGGGACCCAGACTCACACAGGTCCCTGGAGTGCACAGAAACTCAGGGGAGCCTCGAAAAGCAGAGGTCTGGAGGCTCATATACAAATGCTCACAGAGAGGACTGCAGCAATTACCGAGGGACACTGAGACCCAAAGGCCTCATAGGGCAGGGCTGACAGGTATCCAAGGCTATCTGCTCAGCCCTGAGAGTCCACCCCATACAAGCTGAGCACAGAGGCTTTTGTAATTTGGAAGTCTTGTCTCATAAGGCTGTCTCCAGCAGAGAAGTTCTCCCTGCGTAAACATAGCTGATCCTTATGACCAATTGGCCTGGGGGTCAATTTCTCCCAGTGATATCAACAATAATCAAGACTTAACTACAACAAGGCTGTACACATAGTCCAAAAATGGGTGCACCAAGAGTGTCCACCTCAGGTAACTGGATAGGTGAAGCTATGGGGCCATATAGGAGACCTAGCACACAAGGCTACTTTACCAACTCAGAGAAGTAGCAAAAATGTGGAGACAAATAAATAGACCATAAATAAAAGAAATGGAGGAAAAAATTGACTAGATATAGAGTTCAAAACCACGGTTACAAGGTTTTTCAAGAATTTTCTAAAAAAGAAGGATAAATTTAGCAAGACCTAAGAGGAGATGAGAAAGGACTAACTAAAAATTAAACACATATGGACTGAAATAAAAAAATATTATACAGAGACCTAACAGCAGACTAGAGAATGCAGAATCAAGTCAAAGATTTGAAATACAAAGAAGCAGAAAACACTCAATTGAAAAAGAAAAAAGAATCCAAAAATTGGAAGGTAGTTTAAGGAGCCTCTAGGACAACTTCAAGCATACCAACATCAGAATTATGGGGGTATCAGAAGAAATGAGAGAGCAAGATAATAAAAACCTATTTGAAGAAATAATGACTGAAAATTTCCCCCACCTGGTGAAAGAAATAGACTTACAAGACCAGGAAGAGCAGAGAATCCCAAACAAAAGGAATCCAAAGAGGACTACACTAAGACACATCATAATTAAAGTGCCAAGAGCAAAAGACAAAGAATATTAAAAGCAGCAAAAGAATAACAGTTAATCACCTACAGGGGAGCACCCATATGATTGGCAGTGGGTTTCTCAACAGAAAATATGCAGGCCAAATGAAAATGGCAAGAAATACTCAGTGATGAATAGCAAGAACCTACAAACAAGATTACTCCACCCAGCAAAGCTACCATTCAGAATTGAAAGTCAGATCAAGAGCTTCACAGATAAGAAAAAGCTAAAGAAGTGCATAAACACCAACAAGTATTATATGAAATGCTGAAAGGTATTCTTTAAGAAGAGGAAGAAGGGAAAGGTAAAGATAAAAATTATGAACAACAAATACATGTCTATCAACAAGTGAATCTAAAAATCAAGTGAATGAAATATCTGATGAACAGAATAAACTGGTGAATATAATAGAGTCAGGGGCATAGAAAGGGAGTGAACTGACAATTTTCAGGGGGAAAGGGTGAGGTGGGTATGAGACGAGATTGGACAAATATCGTACAACTATGGATGAGGACAATGGTGGAGATAAGGGCAGAGGGTGGAGTGGGAAACAGGTAGAGGGAGTGATAGGGGAACAATTATAATAATCTGAACAATAAAGATTTATTAAATTAAAAATAAATAAATAAATAAATACCTAAATAAATAAATAATTAAAAAAAGAAACTGCAAAACTAAAATTTAAGAGGAGAAAAGATTATGGGCATATGTCAGATAGTCAATTGATAAAATTATTAGTTTTGCAAGACATTGAGCTGCTTACCATATGCAACAGCTCTTTAAAAATAGTATTTGGTGTGCTTTCTCATTCTAAATAAGTATGTATGTATTCATACTTTTGTACCTTTCTTCTATAAGAGGGTTACCAAAATTATAAAAGTTCTAGGTTTACTGCAGTGACTTATGAGTCATCTAGAGATTCAATGATATGTTTATACTGTATTGGTTTGTCTTCCAGGTCATGATTCTTTTCCAGTTTTAAAATATTACCTGTGATTTCAAGTCAGTTACTAAGTATTATGGCATGATGGTTGGTATTTATCTGTGGTGTCATATTGCCTTTGTTCAATCCATACCACATCCTCTTCGTTACCCATGTTACTTAGGCAAATTGCTTAGCTCTATTTGTACCTCAGTTGAGTAAATAAGATTATTATCAGGACTAAATGAGTGATGCATATGCTTCAAACAATAGCAGATGTATTTTTCAGCAAATTATGAACAATATTGTTACTATTATTATTAGTGCTATCATTAGGCCAAAAATTCACCTGATCTACTTTATTATAAAACATCAGGTATAAAGGTGAATATGTGAGACTCACAATCTCAGGGATCATTTACAAGTTATTTCATGAGAGCATGTACATGAAGATATAAAGGTTTTAATTATGACACTCAAAGAAAAATGTGTGACCTCAAGTGTGCCTCATTGTGAAATGCCAAATGAGAACCATCCAGTTCCTCAAGGCTCTATTCAGATTGTGTTTGGATTGTCTTCTGAATCTTGGATTCTTTCCAGTGGTAGGAAAAGGAACAGCTGAGATTATTGACTCAGTTTCCAATTGCTTATACTTAAAAGGCAGAAGTTTTGTAAGGTAAATTTTTTATCAGTATAATGGAAAAAAAAGTCATAGCACATGATTTACTCCTTGAGTGTCCAAGTGACTGGAGAGGAAATCACACTGTTCAAGACACATTTGCTCAGGTTTCTCCCATCGGTATCACATCCCCGATAAAGCCATATGATCAACTTGCTCCTCACCAGGAGAAAATCTCTGGGCAGTCACTCCTACTTCAATGGGAAGTCAAATGCTACCTGACCCTGAACACTGCTTATAAACTTCCAACTTACATCCACTTATTCAGTGAAGATTTGATGATAATATTCAACTTAGATGCAGGTGCATAATTAAAATAAAGAAAAGTAGTCATGCCCAGCCAGCATGGCTGAGTGATTGAGTGTCAACCTATGAACCAGGAGATCAGGGTTTGATTCCTGGTAAGGGCACTTGCTGGCGTGGGATGTGCAGGAGGCAGCTTATCACTGATTCTCTCTCATCATTGATATTTCTCTCTCTCTCCCTTCCTCTCTGAAATCAATAAAAATATTAAAAATAAAAGTAGTCATTTTTTACATATAAGGAAATCACCATAGGTATTGGGAAAAATAATTGTTCATGTGTGTCCAACTATGTGTTTAAGACCGAATGTTTATTTTTTTTTAAATTGATGTATCAAAGTCCCTGATCCCCAATGTGATGGAGATAGGGCCTCGGATTTAGATGAGGTCATGAGGATAGAGCCCTATGATGGTGTTATTGTCCTTATAAAATGATGAAGAGTGAGCAGAGCTTGCTCTTTCTGTTATTTGAGGACATAGCAAGAGGTTGGTCATGGGAACGGGGGAGTCCCACTTGGGAACCAAATCAGCCTACAGCTTGAATTTAGATTTCCCATCCTCTAACTGTGAGAAAGAAATTCTATTGTTTAAACAACCCAATCTATGTATATGATTATGGCAGTATGGGCAACTAAGACATTATGCATTAGTTAAAGGAACTTATAGTCAAAGGAACTTATAGTTAGCTTTATTATGCTACTAGGGTATTTATGTGATGTTATTCTTTGTGATAGTGACCAATGCTAGATTCCTTTCAATGTGCTCTCTCCTATCGTGTTTCTTGCAATCTGCTCTTTCCCATCACATAACATTTTTCCAAGTCAAAGGTAGTTAGATATTCTGTTTCCTCACTAGTTTCTGAGCTCTTCCAGGTCCACATTTCCCTGAAACTCCTGTGCCTAGTACCATGTTGTATACAAAGTTACACTTTTAATAAGATGGTTTAACTAAAAAAATGAGATGGAGATACCTATGTTTTATTTTCCCAAAATATCAGGTGGCTTATCTTCTGACTGTCAAGGATTTTTTTCATTGTAAGTATAGGAGTAATTCACATTGTTATTTAAATCCTTGATCATATTTTGAATGAGAACCTTATGCCATAAATTTTGTAGAATTCATATCTAAAACATAATTGTATGGAATAAAGATAGGATACATATGAGACACAAATAAGGATTAAACATGGAAGGACACAATAAAATCTTGGTCTTCATATCTCAGAATGTGATTCAAAGTTTCCAGTAAAGTTGGGGAGAGTGGAAAGGTACCATAAAAACATACTTCTTTCTGAAATCTGCATGCGTTTCACTTTTCTAAGTTCACACTGTCCTGGACCACCACCATTCTCAAGCACGTATTAAAGAAGCACAGAGTTTTTTACTGACTTCCAAACATCATCAGCACAGGAACAAATGCTTAGCTAAGTCTCACATCTATCATCCTGGTTGGTACATATGGTAATTTTCTCTAAATTGGCCGGTTTCCTCAGACTACTGTATCATCCTGAGATATTAAGTTTCTAAATTGGCTCTTCCCACCTCTTTTAAAGTTAGATGGCTGATTGCTGTCACATAATTTAATGATCCAGTCTAATCTATACAATGACTGTGTAACATGAGCAAGATAATTGTAGATGAATTGCATGCCATTAATCAGTTGGCTTTTTGTTCTTACATGTTCCATTGCTTATCATTCAAGTAAGAAAATTGTCTTTTGACAGGGGTCCCATTGCAGCCTTTCTACTGTCCAATAACATCAGGACTGAGATTTCAAAAGATAAATTAGGATGATATAAGTAGAGCGGAGAGGACTTGGTTAAAATGCCTGCTTTTCTAGGAGTTATTTTTAGAGAAATGTGAAATTTGCCTAAATTATTGGAGGATGAATTGTGGAGGATTCTTATAATTTAAAACATAGAAATAATTTAATTAAAATTGATAATCTCATTAAAGATTCACCAATTTGTGCAATATATTATCCTTTATGGTGAAAGGATAACAACAACATTTAAACCCTTGGTAATCTACCCCTAAGTCTTCCACAACTGTGTTGACAATGAAATTTTATCTTAATAGATAGCCTTAACTTTTATGAATTGTCCGTATTCCTTATTCCTTCATGGGTGGGAAACATGTCTTGTTAAATGTTGTGTTTCTATAGTCTACTTCAAGTATCTAGAATTTATTAGATGCTCATTATTGTTTCCTCAACTCAATTGACCTGTTTTTAATCTAGCAAGGCTAATGCTGCAAGTAAGGAGTTATTACTAGAAAAATAAATCTATTTGAGATTTATGGAGGGAGAAGCAACATTGTAAAGAAAATAGTGACATTTGCAATTGTACAAAAGGTGCAAACAGCAGATTGAATGCAAAATAAAGGCTCCACTTGTACTCAACCAGTATTTGGTTTTCATTTCATTTATGTCTTTCATTTTATGTATTTAATCTTTAAGGATGACAAAAAATCAAATGACTTAAAATGGTATTTTATTAAACAATATATCCAT
This sequence comes from Lasiurus borealis, assembly GCA_004026805.1. Lineage (NCBI taxonomy): Eukaryota > Metazoa > Chordata > Mammalia > Chiroptera > Vespertilionidae > Lasiurus > Lasiurus borealis. Next base: position 10,786 of record PVJN01032269.1, on the reverse strand, counting down.
GTAAATATATTTATATGTGCATATACATATACATACAAGTATGTGTTTCTTTCTTTTTAATATGGTAGGCTAAGCATAGGTTTTATAAGTGAAATTCCTGACTGAGCCATTTGTAGGAAATTAATCCTCTAATGCATCTCAACATAGGAATAAGGAAAAATAATGGAATTGTTTGTCCTGTAGACAGATTTTCTTGATGTTATACAACACATTTTTAAATATACTTTCTGCTCCACTTTTTTTTTAATGTTTTCACTTCTATCTTCTGGGGTAGAGATGTTCCTATAGGAATAACTGTCAATTAAGAAAATGTGTTACTTGAAGGCAAACTCTTTCTATTGCGAAGAGATTGATCAGTCCTAATACTTATGGAAGAAAGAGGGAGCCCAGGTGGTATGTCTCAGTAGTTGAGCTTTGACCTATGAACCAGAAGGTCACTGTTTGATTCCCTGACAGGGCACATGCCTGGGTAGCTGGCTTGATTCCCAATAGGAGGCCTGCAGGAGGCATCCCATCAATGAGTCTCTCTCATCATTGAGGTTTCTATCTCTCTCCCTCTTCCTTCCTCTCTGAAATTATTTTTTTTAAAAATCTAGTGGGAAACATTAATATGAGACTATTTCTGCATTAACATAAAACATCACTTATTTCATTTAAACAGAAAATATTTTTAATATATTTTATTGATTTTTTTACAGAGAGAAAGGTAGAGGGATAGGGAATTAAAAACATTGACGAGAGAGAAACATCAATCAGCTGCCTCCTACACACCCCCTACTGGCAATGTGCCTGCAACCAAGGTACATGCCCTTAATGGGAATCAAACCTGGGACCTTTGAGTCTGCAGGCCAAGGCTCTATCCACTAAGACAAACAGATTAGGACTAAACAGAAAATATTTGAACAAGTAATATCCCAAAAATTGCATTTGCTTTATTTGTTCTAGAAACAACAGCAACAAAGTAAACTACTTATTCCACTCTTCTGTAGCTGCATTTCACCTATACAAATCTTTGCTTATTCATAATTCCTATTGTTTTCTCTTAAAATCCCCATAAGCTGTAAGATGGCGCCTCTTGATGAAGAGCAGATGTATTTGGCTGTTTGTTTTTCTTTTTAAGCATTTTGGATTTTTTAAGTACAATGTATAATGCTAACTACTTTAATAAGCAAAAATACAGCCACACACTTAAGTGAAAACAGGACATAGAGGCTGGCAAGTCATATAAGGAGAGCTTCATCAAACTTCAGGACATATGAATGTGCAAGAATGAATGATCAGAACTGGGCTTTCAATCACTTTTATCTTCACCATTTTAACATCAAGAAGAGTTGTTAGTTGTAAACTAATTGTTGTGCAACTTAATGAACTAATTAGGAAAATTAGTTGCAATAATAGTATTGATAAAAACTGATCTGAATATAAAAAGTAGAATTAGAATTCTAATACCACAACTTTTCCAACAAGAAAGACTACATAATAATGTTCATAAGATCTGTTCTTTGTAAAATTAATTGTAGTCCGTTCTTCATTTACTGCATTTGACTTCTATAATCCATTCTTCTGTAATGTGATACTGTTATACTGGTGATATTACTGCTGTGTGTATATATCTTGTGGTCTGATAGGATGGTTTAGTTAATTTCTTAAATGAAGTTGCATAAACTGGCTCAGTATTATTTTTTCTGTTTCTTTGCTTCTTTAGTGAATGAATGGCTGCAATCCAGAGATATAAAATATCAAGAACTCTGTTCAAAGACCACACTTGGACCCACAAGACTACTATAACTGCCTGGTTAAATCACAGATAGAGCTGGAGTCTACTGAAACAAATTCACAAATAATAGAGAAAAGGCATCTGAATATCACTTAGACCATTTTTAACATGGAATTTTCCAAAGATGGAGTTATAAACTCCAGAAGATATATGCCAGTTGTCACTCCTATCTTTTTCCCCTAAGTTGTGCATTTTTAATATGAATGATATATTTTTTCTCAGAGGTGACTGGGTAATTGTTTTGATAGTTACATAATTTTATATCTTAGTGATAAAATATTTATGCATGCAATTCAAGATATCTATTTAAAGGAAAACTATTTAAACATAGTGGACTAATGGTACATCGAGAAAATGGATGTCAAAAGAAAATTTATTTTATCCTCCAAGTACTGCTTTCTTGTGATAAAATACAATTTGTATGATTGTGAAGTAGCATTGTTTATTTTTCCAGTCAAAAAGTCACTGTCAAAGTATGTTTGGGTAGGAAAAAATGGCCTTAAAACAAATGTATCACAGAGAATATCTAGGTTGTTAAAGAAAAAAGAAAAAAAAAAGTAGGGCAGCATGTTAAAAATGAACATTTCCAATACAATTTGTCACCCATGCATAAATCTTGCTGACATTTTCAGTCACGTTAATAGCCTGCCCATTTTATAAATCAGTATGAACTTGCACAGTTGCAAAAAGTGTGTATTTTGAACATCTCATTTGCATACTTTACCAAAAGCCAATGAGGCAGTGGGAGCAGTACTGGTGATCATAATACGTGTTTGGGGAAAGGCAGAGAAATCACTAATGTCTTTGCCTTTAGGGATTTCTGTACTCCATAGGGGACGAAAATGAGAAATATTTTTCAAACAGCAGGGGTAAAGGTTTTAAAACTAGAAACACATGGAGTGATAAAGATGTTAGTGCCACAGGGCGCATAGCAGGAAAAATTTACAATGTAAAAACTGTAATTTCAGCATTAGGAAGTAATAATCGTGTTTCATCATTGTTATTAAAGCATGACCCTTAAAGTCACATAAATTAGATATAAGTTTCAAGAGAAGTTTATTAATCTTTAGCGAGAAAATATTAAGAAAGTTTATTATCAGATAAGATTTTCAGAGGGGAGATACATTCTTTGGAGGGTGTGTGTGTGTGTGTGTGTGTGTTTTCTCAAAGAAGTCTGTGTCATTTCGAAGAGTAAATAAAACTTGGCTCACTATTAGACAGTGAGTATAAATAATGTCTACAGACAATCTTATTTTTAAAAATTTTATTGGGGTGATATTGGTTAATAAAATTATATAGGTTCCAGGTATATAATTCTATAATATTTCACCTGTATAATTATGTATTGTGTTCACTACCCAAAGTCAAGACTCCTTCTGACAGCATTTTCCCCCTTTATTCTCTTCTATTGCCACCATACCCTTACCACTTTCTCTCCGGTAATCACCATACAAACTACTGTCTGTGTCTGTAAGTTGTTTGTTTGTATTTTTTGTTTGTTTGTTTTGCTTAGGCCCTTCACGATTTTTCACTCAGCCCATCAAGTCCCTCCCATCTGTTAGTCTGTCCTCTCAAGATTTCCTTCATTTTTACAGAACAATATTCCATTGTGTAAGTGTACCACGACTTTTTAAAAATATCTTTATCATTTAAAGTATTACATATAGTATTACGTATGTCTCCTTTTTCCCCCATTGACCTCTCCCTGGCCACCAGCACCACCTAGCACATGCCTTCACTCCCATAGCGTCTGTGTCCATTAGTTATGCTCATATGCATGCATACAAGTCCTCTGTTGATCTCTTATCCCCCATCCTCTGCCTAAGTGATCTGTTTGGTAATCTGTTTGATGCTTCTCTGTCTCTTGATCTATTTTTGTTCATCAGTTTATGTTATTCATTATATTCCACAAATGAGTGAGATCATGTGATATTTATTTTTCTCTGGCTGGTTTATTTCACTTAGCATAATGCTTTCCATGTCCATCCATGCTGTTGCAAATAGAAAAGCATTCTTTCTTTTTTACAGCAGCATAGTATTCCATTGTGTAGATGTACCATATTTTTTAAAATCCATTCATCTGCTGATGGGCACTTCAGCTATTTCCAAATTTTAGCTATTATAAATTGTGCTGCTATAAACATAGGGGTGTATATATCCTTTCTGATTAGTGTTTCTGGGATATATTCCTGGAAGTGGGAAATGACAATGAGGTACCATCTCACACTTGGTAGAATGGTGATCATCAACAAATCAACAAACAAGTGCTGGCAAGGATGCAGAGAAAAAGGAACCCTCATGCACTGCTGGTGGGAATGCAGATTAGTGCAGCCACTGTGGAAAACAGTATGAAATTTCCTCAAAAAATTAAAAATGTACCACAACATTTTTATCCACTCATCTACTGATGGGCACTTGGGTTGCTTCCAAATCTTGACTATTATAAATAAAGCTGCAATGAACTTAGGGGTGTATATATACTTTCAAGCCAGAGTTGCAGGTTTCTTCTGATATATACTCTCACTGGGTCATGAGACAGTTCCACTTTTAATTTTTTAAAGAAATTCTATATTGTTTTTCACAGTGGCTGCATCAATTTGCATTCCCACTAACAGTGCAGGAAGATTTCCTTTGATCCACATCCTTGCCAGCACTTGTTGATTATTGATTTATGATAGTCATTCTGGCAGGTGTGAGATGACATCTCATTGTGGTTTTAATTTGCAATTCTCTGATAATTAGTAACATTAAGCATCATTTCATATGTCTAACAGCCATCTTCTTTGGAGAAGTGTCTATTCAGGTCCTTTACCTATTTTGAAATTGGATTATTTACATTTTTTGGTGTTTATTTGTATAAGTTCTTTATATATTTTGGATATTAATCCTCTCTCAAATGTATCATTGTTAAATATGTTCTCCCATTCAATGTGTTGGCTTTTAATTTTACTGATGGCTTCTTTTCTGTGCAGTTCTATTTCTTTTGTTTCCTTGTTCAAGGAGATATGTCAGAAAAAAATATTGCTATAAGAAACATTCAAGATTTCACTACCTATGTTTTCTTATGGTTTTGAGTCTTACTTTTAAGTCCTTAATTCCTTTCCAGCTTAGTCTTATATATAGAATTTGAAGGAGTAATTTTATATTTTACATGTCTAATTTTCCCTACACCATTTATTGAATGTATTATCTTTACTCCACTGTATGTTCTTGCCTCCTTTTTCAAATATTAATTGACTGTAATAATATGGATTTATTTTTGGGCTCTCTAACCTGTTCCACTGATCTATATGTCTAGTTTATGTCAGTTTTAATTACTATGGTCTTTGTGGTCATTTGATATTATTCAGTGAGATTCCTCCCACTTTGTTCTTCTTTCTCAAGATTGCTATGCCTATTCAGGGTTTTTTTGGTTCCATATACATTTTTGGAACATTTGTTCCAGCTCTGAAACATTCCATTGATATGTTGATAGGAATTACATTAAATCTATAGATTGCTTTGAGTACTATGAACATTTTAATGATGTTAATTCTTCCTACCCATAAACACGGTATGTGTTTCCACTTATTTGTGTCTTCTTCTTCAATTTTTTTTCTTCAGTGTCTCGTAATTTTTCAGGTATAGATCTTTTGCATCCTTAGATAAATTTATTCCTAGGGCCAAAACCGGTTTGGCACAGTGGATAGAGTGTCGGCCTGTGGACTGAATGGTCCCGGGTTCGATTTCGGTCAAGGGCATGTACTTGATTGCAGGCACATCCCCAGTGGGGTTGTGCAGGAGGCGGCTGTTCGATGTCTCTCCCTCATCGATGTTTCTGACTTTCTATCCCTCTTCCTTCCTCTCTATAAAAAAATCAATAAAATATAAAAAAAATTATTCCTAGGGTGCAAATACATGTTTTTAATGCAATTGTAAATGAGATGGTTTTCTTAGATTCCATTTCTAATAGTTCATTACTAGTATATAAAAATACAACTAATTTGTGGATATTTATTCTTTATCCTGTTGTTTTACTGAATTCATTTATCAGGTTTTTTTTTTTGTTTTGTTTTTTGGTGGAATTTTTAAGGTTCTTTATATGCAGTATCATTTCACCTGCAAATAATGACAGTGTTACTTCTTCCTTTCTAATTTTATTTCTTCCTTTGAAATTTTTGTAATATTTTCTTGTGCTTAATTTCTAGTTTCAAAATAATACCTTTTATTTCTTATTCTTGTCTTATTGCTGTGATTAGGACTCCTAGTATATTTTTAATACAAGTAGTGAAAGCAGACATCCATGTGTTGTTCCTGATTTTAAGGGAAACACTTTTAGTTTTTGCCCTTTGAGTAGGATATTGGCTATAGGTTTGTCATATATGGCCTTTATTGCATTGTGGTATGTTTTTGCTCTTCCCTTTTACTGAGAGATTTTATCATAAATGAGTGTTGGATTTTATTTAATGTTTTTTTGCATCTATTGATATGATCATGTAATTTTTATCTGTCATTTTATTTATGTGCTCTATCACATTTATTGTTTTGTAGCTATTGTACCAAACCTATATCCTAAGAATAAATCCCACTTGACTATGGTATATAATATTTTTAATCTTCTGCTGGATATAATTTACTAATATTTTGTTGAGGATTTTAGCTTCCCATATTTATCAGGGATATTTGCCTATATATATTTTTTTCTTTGTAGTGTCTTTACCTGGTTTTGCAATTAGGATAATGCCACTCTTGTAAAATAAGTCTGGGAGACTTAATTACTTTTGAATTTTTTGGAATAGTTTGAGAAGGATAGGTATTAGTTCTTTGAATGTTTGGTAAAATTCACTTGTAAAGTCATCTGGTGTAGGATTTATGTTTTATTGGGAATTTTTTTTTTTCCATCACTGCTTCAATTTCATTAGTTGTAAGTGGTCTGTTCAAATGTTCTGGTTCTTCCTGATTAAGTTTTGAAAGATTGTATGTTTTTAAGAATATATCAATTTCACTCAGCTTGTTCAATTTGTTGCCATATAATAATATTTCTTATAATCCTTAGTCACCATTATTTCTCTTCTTTCATTCCTGACTTTTTTTTATTTGATTCATATCTCCTCCCTTTTTATATTATTACTGAGTCAGAATTAATGTTTGTCAATCTTATTCATCTTTTCAAAGAACCAGCTCTTGGTTTTATTGATTTTTTCATATTGTTTTATATTTTAGATTCTATGTTTTTTATATCAGCTCTGATCTTTATTATTTCCTTTCTTCTACTCACTTTGAACTTGTTTGTCCTTTCTCATCTTCCTTGAAGTGTTAAGCTAGATTGTTTATTTAAGGTTTTTGTTTGTCTGTTTTTTGAGATAGTCCTTTTAGGACTGTTTTGGCTGTTTCCCATAGATTTTGAGTTGCTGTGTTCTCATATTAAGTTATTTCAAAGTATGTTTTGATTCTATATTAGATCTTATTGTTAACCCATTTGTTGTTAAGCAACATGTTATTTAGCTTCTACACCTTTGAGGTTTTTTTAATTTTTTTGTGCTTGATTTCTAGTTTCATTCCATTATTATCAGAGATGATGCTTAAGATTTCAAAAGTTATATATTAACTGAGACTTGTTTGTGTCCTACATGTGGACTATCCTAGAAAATGTTTCATGTGTACTTGAAAATAATACATATTCTGCTGCCCTGAGATGAAATGCTCTGAAGCTACCCAGTAAATCTATCTGATCTAGTATGTCATTTAAAGTCACTATTTCCTTGTTGAAGTTTTGTCTGGAAGTTCTATCTATTGATGTCAGTGGATTTTTTAAGTCCTCTACTGTATTACTCTTGATCTCCTCTTTAAAAAAAATATTTTATTGATTTTTTACAGAGAGGAAGGGAGAGGGATAGAAAATCAGAAACAGCGATGAGAGAGACATTGATCAGCTGCCTCCTGCATGCCCCACGCTGGAGATGTGCCCACAACCAAGGTACATGCTCCCGACCGGAATCGAACCTGGGACCTTTCAGTCTGTAAGCTGACGCTCTATCCACTGAGCCAAACCAGTCTTGGCTTGATCTCCTCTTTATGTTCATCAATATTTATTTTACATATTTAGGTAATCCTATGTTGGGTACATAATGTTTATAAGTGTTATATACTTTTATTGGATTACTTTTAAAAATCATTATGTAGTCTCCTTCTTTGTATACCACCATAGCATTTGTTTGCAAGTTTATTTTGTTAAATGTAAATATTGCTACTCCAACTTTCATTTTTCATTTCCATTTGCATGAAATACATATTTTCCTTTTGAACCAAGATGACAGTGTAAGTATACACCTGTATTTGTCACCTCCCACAACCACATCAGAATTACAACTAAAATACAGAACAACCATCATTCAAAACCATCTGAAAGCCTGCTGAATGGAAGTCAAAATGAAAGAAGTAAAAATGAAAGCATACTGAGACTGGTAGGAGGGGTGAAGGCATGGAGACTTGGAATAAACTGGTCAAACATCCATGTGTAGTGATTTTTTAATCAGGAGGGAGATCACTCTGCTGAAGCCACCCATGAAAAGCGAGGGGTCCCAGCCCCACACCAGACTCCAACCAAGGGTTTCAGAGCTGGGAAGAGAAGTCCCCATAATTATAGGCTTTAAATACCAGTGGGAGTTGAGTAACATGGTGGCTGCTGGAGACCCATGTGTCCCTTTTAAAAGGACAGTTCACAAATTTACTAGGAGTCATAACATCAGGTGGCTTTGGGAGAACCATATACATACAGGGAGGGACTCTATTGTCTGGATTGGGGCAGGAATGCTGGGGTGGCTTTTTCCCAGACAGGGGTGATTATAGAGGTTATTATTCCTATGTTGGGACCTCCCCTTTCACAAGGCTAACTGGCAGTCATAAAGAATTTTCCATCAGCCTGGCTCACATTATTTGCTCTGCGTTGGTGATTCCCTGATACTCTGCCACATTCAATTTGCAGTCTCAACCAATCTTTTTGTAGCAGCTTTTCCATATGAATGACCTGTCCTGGCTCAGGCTTCAAACTTTGCTAAAATCTCTCAAACAAGCAACAACTGGTGTCAGCATGCCCCAAACCTGTCAATAAAAGGCCCAAGAATAGGCACTAAGCACCAGCCTTTCTTGCTCCAAGCTGGACCTTGCCTGGCCACTTCCAAGCCCAATACAAATAGCAGCCATCTGCAGATCCCTCTGTAGCTTGTGCGGGTAGCCCCAGGCATGACACAGGCAATGGCTTACTTTGTACTCCCCGAGGCCCAAAGCCAGTGCACCTGGTGGATAGCTTCAGACCTTACCAGATTATAACTCTATATATCCACAAGCAACACACTCAAGCACTAAATGCAGTGAGCACCAAAACCCCACTGAAGCAAGTCCTGCTCCATAGGAGTTTATTACACAGCAGTAAAGAGCTTCCATTGTAAACACACCTGTAATGTCCTGGAGTTCAATTCCTCCCAGTGACACCAATAGCAATCAGGACTCAACTACCATAAGACTGTGCACAAAGCTCACTCAGGGATACATCTAGAGTGCCCATCTCAGGATACGGGGTACACTGAGCCATTGGGCCCTAAACAAGGCCATTCTATCAATTTTTGGAGACATATCGGCTCTACCTAACACATAGAAACAAACATAAGGAAGCAACCAAAGTGCAGAGACAAAGAAACATGTCACAAATGAAAGAACAGAAGAAACCTCCCTTTAGATACGATGCCTGAGAAGCTAACTGGATCCTATTCTGATGTTGTATGAAGCTGACCACTGGGTGTGTTGGTTCTGGACTTCTTGGGAGGAATTCTGGTGCATGCCAATTATAGACATTGCCAATGACTAGCCCTGGGCAACCTCTTTAAAGCTACAAAGTGATCTGTTTGTGGCTCCCTCTCCTGGGCCTGTGTGTGCACTTCTTTACTACATGCATAGTAGTAGTAGCAAAGGCTTGCTTAGTTTCTCTAATATAATATATTGTTCAGTTTCTGTGACTATTTTATTTTCTTTTTCAGTAAAGCACCTATTTTTTAAATTATTGATTATTTTAACTGTGCTATGTTCTATACATTAAGAATAACTTGTTGTCATAAAAAAAGTATGTTTGTAATCACACATCCTACATCATAGACATTAATGTAAGTATAAATTTTCTGCATTAGGTCATGTACTTCTAACAGTTTTCTCATCAACTAGGTAGTCTCAACACACTATTTGGCTTTCAACAAGTACTTGTAATCCTAAATACTATCTTGAAAGTTGATGAGAAAATGAATAAAAATTGATTAATAGACCCTATACCATCCATTGTTGATATTTTGTCATAAAGATTCAGTTAAAGATTAAAAGACAGAATTGACTCATTGCATATAAACATTCATGGTAAAAATGACCATTGGCTGTTATTTGATGAATTAGATACTATTTTAAATTTTGACAGACTAGGTTTTGCTAGAATGAGATATTTGTACAATTAAATGTCTTCTTTTGTCAATAATTTTGCTCATATTTCAAGCTATGAACATCATGTTTTGAAGGTCCGGTATTTTATGACCATATACAGATTCATAAATGATCCTCTTGATGTGGAGTACATACATTGGCTATATGGAGATGATTAATTTTAGGAGGAAAAGCTATATTCTGTGGAGCCATCATTATTACATATCTACACTAATATTTTTGAAAACAAGCCATATTATCTAACTCTGGCTTAATTAATAAATGAATTGATTCATTGAAAATGAATTAGGTGTATAATGTATATAACAACAATTTTTCTAGGTATTAAGAATAAAATATATACATAAATTCTTATCACCTCTAAAATATAGAGAGGGGAGAATCCAAGATGGCGGCATAGGTAAACACCTACACTGCTGCCTCAAACAACAATTTCAAAACTACAACTAGAAGACAAAACGGACATCATCCAGAACCACAGGAAAGCTGGCTGAGTGGAAGTTCTACAGCTAGAGGGAAAGAGAAGGGCTCACAGAGACCCAGAGGAAC
>PVJN01032268.1:5264-24377 GCA_004026805.1 Lasiurus borealis | reverse complement strand
GAGGGGGCGGAGCATTTGCCACGAAAGAAAACAAGTAACACACAAGAAAACACACAAAACAAAACAAAAAACGTGCAGTTAGCGAGAGCAGCCAGAGCCGCGAACAGCAGCACCACGCGTGGCCCCGGCAGGTGGGAATGGCGAGGGCCTCTTCCAGGGCCACCCGGCCCCTCCCGAGCGCCTTCGGTTTGGGAGCCTGAGTGGAGGGGCGTCACTCACCCGGGGGCTGCTGAGAGGGCTGGTGGAGAGGCCTGAGGAAGCGCCGCTGATGGACCGGGACCTGGGGACACAGGTGCAGAGCGGGCTCAGCTGGGACGGGCCGCAGGCGCACAGCTTCTCTTCCCACAGGAGGCCTGGGTGCCCAGGACTGTCCTGCTGTCCCCACCCGCCTGTCCTCATCAGGAGGGGTCCTGCAGCCTCTTTGGGACCCCCGTCGGAGTCCCACGGTGCAGCCTTGGAGCCCTCTGCCAGTGTCTGCCGGGCTCAGGTGGGCAACAGGATGAGGAAGGTTGCAGATTCCTGCAAACTGAATGCAGCCTGTGCCAGGCCCCTCTCTACGCTCCAGCGGCCAGGAATCGCCTGACTGCCAATGCTGTGCTGGCCCACAGCTGGACATTCATCAGCCCCTCGACACCCACAACCCACCAGCCCAGACCAGAGCTGCCCACAGCAGGCCAGCCCCGGGCCCTCTCCTCATGTGCACCAACAGGGTCTGGGCAAGACGAGGCTGGGCGGACACATCTTTTCCACCACAGGCCGCACTGGGCCCGCAGGCCTGGCCTGGGCATGGCTGGAGAGAGACGGTAATCCCAGGGTGCCCAGCTGATACCAGCACACAGCTGTGCCCCACCTGGGGCAGACATGGCCTGCAGGGACTTACCACACCTGCAGTCCTTAGGGAAAGGAATGGGACTGGGGCCGATGCAGCCCTAGGAGAGGGCGGGAGGGTGGACTGCCCTGCTGCCTGCCCACCCGGCCAGCATGGCCTGGAGAGGGGTGTCGCCTGCCGCATGTTGGCCTGGCCCCTGGGCCTGGGGGAGGGATGGAGCCCATGCTGGGCAGACCTTGGCTCCTGCCACTCCACCAGCACCTGGGAGCTGGGTCCCATGGCCGTGACCATCCTACCCCACTACCTGACCCAGGCTCAGAGCCGGGGGCCCAGTCCCCCAGCCCAAAGCTTTCCGATGCCGAGTCCCAGTTGGTGCCCCCCAGCAGCCACAGTGAAGCCCAGTGCCTGGGGCCTCCCACCGAGCTGGTGCAAGCTTGTCGCTTGGCACAAGGAAGCAGAGAGCAGCGAGGGGAGGAAGGGGTGGGAGCCGTCCACACGCCCTCCTGCCCAGCCAGGCAGCTGCTGGAGACTGAGCCATGGCTGCGTAGACAGGACAAAGCCTGCACCCCAGAAGCAGGGGCGGCGAGACCATGGGGGCCGCGGGGCTGGCCCAGCCACGTCGCCCTCAGGCCGTGGGCCCTGCAGGTGCAGGGCAGGGGGCTCACAAAGGCCAGGCGTGACCAGCAACCTCCTGCCACCAACTTGGGAGGCTGCAGTGGGCTCGGATGGCAGAGCCGCCTCTGGCTGCCACTTCCACCCAGGCCCTCGTGGGCAGCACGGTGGCCCCAGGACCCAGGGGACAGCGCCGGCCCAGGGGAGGTTAACCAGGACCACCAGCAGCCTCATCAAGGTCGGCCAAGTGGGGCCTCATACCTGCAACCCCTCGGGGGCCCAGGGCAGGGAGAGCAAGTGGGTCTCCCAGCCCCTCTTGGGCTGGCCGTTGGGCTCGCCCAGTAGCCCACTCCTCCTGGGCCTCAGCCTGGCCTAACCCAGCCTTTCCCCCGGCTTCTGGAAGGTTCCCTTGCCAAAGGGGAGCAGGCCGGAGCCTCAGGCCCAGCCCTGCCACCAGGCCCGAGTCGCCTGGGGGGCTGGGGGCGGGGCGGGTGGGCAGGGTGTATACCTGTCTTCTTTGCTGAATTGGGGGTGGGCTTCAGCGATATCCAGGCTTTTACTGAACATTGCTTTACTACAGCGGGAACAAAGCGAGAAAACAGAGTTACTGCCACAGCGCCGCCAGACGGCCTGGAGGCCAGGCCACACAGCTCCTAGCTGTGCGCGGGGCACAGACGCCAGGGGACGTGAGCAGGAGAGCTCCAGGGGCATAGCACCCCTTGGTGACCTGCAGGGTACTCAGCATCAGCCCCAGCAAGAGGCCCACTGTCACTCAGCACCCTATGGCCAGAAGAGGAGGCAGCCCGGGGGCTGGAGGCTGGGAGGAAGGGCCTTTCAGGTGACCATCAGGCTGGGTCACACCAACCCCACCCTAGCACCCAGCACCCCGTGGCAGCCAGGCCTGGGAAGCAGAGTAGAAGCCACGGCAGGGTGGCCTCCCATGCCCAACCCCTACCCCAGGCCCAGGCGGGTGGGGTGGGGTGGGTGGGGGTGGGGAGGCTGGTGCAGGGAGGGCCAGGTCAGCACTCAGCCAGCCCCGCGGGGTTCCAGCCAGAAGCCAAGGGCCGGGCGTGGGGAGCTGGGCTGGGCAGAGGTGTGCCCACAACAAGCAGGGCAGGTGTGGCACTGGGCAGGAGTGCGGCCAGCAGGGAACCTTCCCCCTGCTCTTCCCCTTGCCCACCCGGTGCCAGAGTCTGTGGGCGCTGGGCCACAGCTGTCTGGAGGCCTGGCTAGAGGCTCCAGAGGGCCGGGACCCTAGGCCAGAGGCTGAGCCAGCCTGGTTTCCTGGGGAGGACCCAGGACCACTGGGGGCAGTTAATTACGATGGTGGCCCGGCTGCCCTGCGGTTCACCGTTTGATAGTGAATTCCTTGGGAGGCGTGGCCAGCCTCAGCACCCGGCACCCAGCTGACCAGAGATAGCCGGGGCTGTCTGCACCCCCCACAGTGCTCCCCAAGGGGTAGAAACAGACAGCTGAAGCTCCTTCTGGGCAAGAACATTCTACCTCAGCCTCACAGCGCCAGGTGAGGACTGGCCACGGCCTCACAGCTGTGGCTGTGGGCGTGGATGTCTGCCTCCTCCTGGGGACAGCCTCGATCTGCTCGTCATCCCACTGAACCCCATTTTCATGCCCCGGCACCACACGGGACCAGCGGATAAGAGGGGACAAGCCTGCTAGGCTGCTGGCTCTGAAAGAAGCTGGACCACGATCCAGTCTATTCCACCTCAGTTCAGCCCAATCCAACTCGGCCCAGCCCAGTCTATCCCAGCTCAGCCCAGCCCAGCCCAGCCCAGGATGGCCCAACAGCCCAGGCCAACAAAGCAAAGCCCTGCCCAGCTCAGCCCGCGCAGCCCGGTGCAGCCGGCCCCGCCCCAGGGCCAGGGGCAGAGACGAGCGAGGCCCAGCACAGCTCAGGCCAGGGCATCAGCAGGTAGGGCACTGGGTCCCCTCAGAAGGCACGCACCTCTGGCTGTGCTGGGCCATCTCGATGGCCCGCCGAGCAGGCACCGGGGAGCCGCCGTCTGTCACGCTGAGCACCTCCATGGACTTGCGTTCGGGCCGCCGCTTGCCGTGCCGGTTCAGCATTGGGGAGTCCACGCGCTTCCGGGGAGGGTCTGCGTGCAGATGGGGGTCAGGCCAGGCTACAGGTGGCAGGGCGGGTGTGGGGCCGAGCTTCCCCGGGACCTTGTACCTATTTCGTTCCTGGGGGGCAGGTCCTCATCCTCGTGGCTGGGGTACCTTTCTTTCCGGTCCAGGAGGAGGAAATAGATCATCTTCTCCTGGTTCTCCCTGTTGGGGGGTGGGGACGGAGAAGGGTCAGCCAGCACAGCGTTCAGGCGGACAGCGGTCCGGGAGCCACAGCGTTCCCTCCCACAGCTCCCATCCCACCGCCTGCAGGACCCCGCGCGGGACGTACTCCTCGGACAGCAGGTCCTGCAGCAGCTTGTTGCGGTCCCGGAAGCAGCCCAGCGAGTGCATGCTGTCCAGCACATCGGGGTCGATGTCCTCCAGGCTGGGCAGGGAGCGGATCTGCACCTTTCGGGGGATGGGCTGCTCGGGCTCCGGCTCGTTCTTGCCCCCGCTGTGGATGACAGACAGGGCCCCGCCACGGTCACTGACCCCGGCAGGCCTAAGGCTCCTTCCCCCAGCCCTTCCGGGGACCCTGAGTCCTGCTGCTCTCTCCCTGTCCCAGCCCCTGCACGCCTCCTGCACGCTGCCGTGCCCAGCGCAGGCATGCCGGGAGTCCCTGAGCGCCGGCCCGAGGCTGGGGGCAGGCCTGCGCTGGGCTGGGTCCTCCCCCCCGCCTTCCCTAGCAGGCCCTCCGGCTGCAGCGACAGGCAAAGCAGGCGATGAGTGGGAGGAAAAGCTACTTACATATACCATATGTGTTTCTGAATGTGCTCTAGCTACAAGAGAGAGAAACAGGAAGTTAGTATGGAGGGAGCAGGGAGCCCACGTTAGGAGGCCAGAGGGAGCAGGAGCTGGGAGCACTTGGGGGCGGGGGAGGACCACCGTGGAGGAAGATAGCCAGCAGGACAAGGGAAGGGAGTGGAGGAGGAGGGATGATGGGGAGAGGGTATGGGGAGGGAGGAGGAGGGGGAAGGATGAAGGAAGGGCAGGGTGAGGACGTGGAGGGAAGGTGGGGGGAGGAGAGGGGAGAGGCTGAGGATGGAGGAAAATGGGGAGGGGCTGCGTTCCCAGAGGCTCCAGACTAGCCCCCTGACCGTGCCTGCCCAGTGGAAGAGGGAAGGCCAGTCTAGGGAAGGGATGGTGAGGGCTGAGGTAGGGGTGGGAGCAGGGGACCCCGGTGGCTCAGAGAAGAGGCCTGAGGGAGGAGAGCAGAAGGCAGCCAGGGTGGCCCACGTGCGGGGAGGGGCTGGGGTGCAGGTGAGAGCAGGGGGCTCAGAGGCCTGCTCTCCAAGTGCCTCTCCACCAGCCTGGGGCCAGCTGGGTTGGGGCGGTTGGGAGGTGGCCTCTTGGGCACCAGGCCACCCCTGTCCTGGAAAGGCCAGTGCAGGGGCGTCCTGCTGCCCGTGCCCCGGGGACTAACATCCTGGTGCCACCTAAGCCCTGGCTGCCTACGGCTTCTTGCAGAACGGGGCTCCCCTCGGAACAGCACCCGCCCATGGGCAGTGTCGTGAGGAGCTGTGCCCACTGTCAGGGTGGCCTGGAAGCTGAGGGGCCGCTAGAGTTGGTGAATGCTGGTCTCCCAGCCACACCTGCTGGACACATACCCACATATCCGTGCACACGTTCGCACCTGGGCACATGCTCACACATGTGACTACTTACTGTGCATTTGTGTACATGCACACATGGGCACATACCTGTTAAATATATAGTTATGCAGACACTCCCATGCAAGGGCACACACATCTATGAACAGCTTTCAGGTGCATGAGTGCACATACACGTGTACACTGCTGTGCCTGCACTCATGTACTCACAATTAGGAAACGAGCAAACAGCTGCATGCACTCTCACACATGTGCACACTCATACCTGTGCGCGCACACATGCATACACCCGTGCACACACACAGCATTCACTCGCGCATGTGTATAGCCCACACGTCCAGGGCTCCCTGCACCACACACGCAGGCACAGGTCGCCCTTCCCGGGGAGGTGGCAAGGAGACGGAACCTCTACCCCCGGGGGCCCTAGAGTCTGGCCTGGAGGTGTGGGCCTCCCCGCCCCGCACACACCGTCAGGCGCCGCGCCGCGTCCACCTCGATCATGCCGCGCAGCAGGCTCTGGCAGTCCGGCGGGATGAAGTGCGGCATGTGGAACACTCCCCGCTTCACCTTCTCCAGCAGCTGCCGCAGGTTGTCGTCGTCGAAGGGCAGCGCCCCCTGCCGGCCGGGGACGGGGTCACCGTGGGGCGGGGGACTGGGCGGGAGGGGCGGGACAGAGGGGCGCACAGAGACGGAAGGGTGAGGGGCGGGCGGGGAGAGGCGGCCGGGAGGGCGGAGCGGGTGCGGACGCGGCGGGCTCACCACCAGCAGCGCGAACAGGATCACCCCGCAGCTCCACACGTCCGCCTTGCGCCCGTCGTACTTCTCGCCCTGCGGAGGGCGCTGTGGTTGGAGGGTGCTCGTGGAGGAGGAGGGGCCCAGGTGGAGGGTCTGGGGTTCGCGAGGCCCCTTGGACTGGCAGGGACGGGCGCGTGGTGACTACTTACCCGGATCACCTCGGGGCAGGCATAGTGGGGGGACCTGCAGGCAAAAGCAGCAGTGAGGGCGCAGGCCGGGGCTCGCGGTCCGCCCAGCCGTGGCCTCGAAGGCTGCCCAGGACCACGGCAGGGGACGCTGAAAGAGAGGTGCGGTCCCCCAGCACACACCGCCCAGGAGGCCCCGCCAGCAGCCTAAAGGGGCTTTTGCTACCACCCCAACCCCTACTCCGGGGGAGAGCAGCCTAGGAGTCTAGGGGCTCGGCCACATGGGCGCTGCCTAGACGTTCTGCCCCAAGAAGGCAGGATCAGAGGAAGGACCGCGTCACGGACGGGTCCCAGCCAGCGCCGCCGCTGCGAGCGCGCAGAGCAGGAGGCGGGACACCAGTTTGCTCGCCACGGGGCCGGACCCGCCTGCCTTCCAGGGCCTGCCGGGTCCCCTCACAGCGCGCACATCGGAGCCACCCCCAGGAGCCGAGCCAGGGGTCCTGCCTGCAGCCCAGGCTGTGAGGTGCTGGACGGGGCTTGGGGCCTGGCCACTCGCTATGGGACCCCAGCGCTGAGCCACCCGCGGGCCTTGCAGCACCGGCGGTGGCCGGGAGAGGGCGCGGGTGCGGCGGGCGGGAGGCCGGGGGGCGCCCACTCACCCGCAGCTGGTCTCCAGCAGGCTGTCCCCCACCTGCAGGGACGCCATGCCGAAGTCCGCGATCCGGATGTTGTTCTTCTCGTCCAGCAGGAGATTTTCTGGCTTCAGATCCCTGTGGCTGCAAGGGAGGCGGCCGAGGCTGACCTGGGTCCCGCCCCCGAGCCCCACCCACGCGGCACGCGGCCAATGGCCGCACAGCCCAGTGATGTCACAGGCAGCCAATCGGAAGCCGCCTGCCTGGCGGTTGGCTGCAGGTCCGGGATGGAGGGACTGGGATGGGAGCTTCAGGTCACAGCACGTGCTCCCCCGGGCTCGGGAGCAGGGCGTCCCCCCCTCCCTGCCCCCCCCACAGCTGCTCCGGGGCCCACAGAGGGGGGTCACGTGGGGGCGGCTCGCACCAGATGGAGTGGCTGTGGCAGAAGTCCAGCGCCGAGATGATCTGCCGGAAGAACTTGCGGGCCTCTTTGGGCGTCAGCCTCCCCTTTTTGACCAGGTAGTCAAAGAGCTCCCCACCGGACACGTGTTCTAGCACCAGGTATCTGCGGGGGCGGGCGGGCTTCAGGTGCGCGCACCCGCCTGCTGCGCACCTCGGGGCCATCCCGGGTATGAGGGCCCCCGCTCCCCTCCTCCCCACGCCGGGCAAGCCGGCCTCTAGCGCAGCAGCCACTGGAGGAGCCCATGTGCCAGGGCCCGGGAGCAGGGCCACACCTGGCCCCCTGCTCAGGACCATTGGGCAGCAAGGTGACGGGGCACTGTGGCTGCGAACAGCCCTCCAGGAGCTGGGGCGTGGCCCTTCCAGGCCCTGCCCTGACCAGCCCAGCCCAAGTGGGGCTCCCCGAGCAGGCACGGACCCCCAGGGGCCCGGCCAGCAGTGGGGACAGGGGCTGAAGGTAGAGGACAGAAAGACACGGGGTGGGGTGGCGGGAGACCCCGAGCCCCTCTGAAGGTGGTGAATGAGAAGCTCTGTCCGAATGGAGCCTGTTGGGGCTGGTTTTGGGGAGGGGGGTCCTGGGACTCGTGGGCACTGCAGCCTGTGGGGCCTCAGAGGAGCTTGGACCGGGCTGTGCAGATGCCCCTCGGACCTGCTAGTGGGCAGCAGTGGCTGGCAGGGGGGAGGCGCATGTGGGCCACAGGGACCAGCTGTCTCCAGAGCTGGTCTTGCAGGATTCTAGGGGTCAGTGTGTGTGGGGGGGCACCCTCGGCATAAGGAGTCTGTCTGAGGAGAGGGGGAGGGGCTGGAGACACAGGGCGGGGCACTGGGTGGCACCCAGGCGGGAGCAGGAAAGCACAGCACAGGCTGGGGGTGCCCTGACTCAGTGACCCCGCTTGCTCCTGCGCCTGAGCTGCCTTGGGACCTCTGACCCCCTGGGAGAAGCCAGGCCCCCGCAGGACCTGGACTGGCCACCTTCGTCCTGGGCACCCTGCTCCTGTCACCAGGCTTTGCCCGAGCCGCGTCCCCTCCTCAGGCTGTCCTCCTAGACCCTCCCTGCCTCCTGCCCCCTCCCCAGTGGTCTCCTCAGAGCCGAGTGCTCTGCCCCTCGCCCTCGCGTGTCTGTCCTCAGAGGTATCTCCCCAGAAGCGAGGAGGCGGCCAGTGTCCTGCACATGTGTGTGCAGGTGGACCAGGCCAAACGCCTGGGACATCACCAAGATGCTGCAAGACAAGCCGCCATCAGGCCAGCGGGTGTGTGTCCTGTCGGTGCCCTTGTCCCGTTCTGGTGGGGGCCGAGCTCCTGTGGCTCACCGGTGTCCGGGCCCAACACCACGACCCGCCCCCCTGAGGCATGTGGGGACGGTGTCCCTGCTCCTCAAGGCCCCCCACCTGGGCAGCTCCATCACCCAGTCTGTTAACACTGGGGCTGGGCATCTGTGCCATGTTGGGGACCCCAGATGGCCCTGCCCCTTGACCTCCACCCCATGGTGGCTCTGGTGGTGGCTCTGAGTCTCCAGTGTTTGGTCAAGGAGCAGTGATGCCACTGCCCGGCCTGTTCTGAGACGGCCCTGCCTGGCCCACCGCCTGTTTTCCTCCCCTCCCCCAGCCCCCCAGCCTCGGCCTCCACTCTGGCCACCCCAACTCTCCAGGCCCAGCAATACCTACAAATATTTTTTGTTTTCATAAACGTCGTGCAGCTTGAGGACGTGGGGGTGTTCGATGAGCTTCAGGATGGCGATCTCCCGCTCCACCTGCGGGGGAGGAGGCATCACACGGGGGCTCCGCCCCTGGAGACCCTGCCCCCAGCCGACGCCCAGCACGTGCCTGCCTGTGTGGGCGGGACTGTGGGGCAGGAACCCCAACCTCCCCCGCCCCAGGAGCCCTGGCTGCTGGGAACACAGAGGGGAGGTGTGGGCTCTGGGTGCAGCTGGGGTTTGGGGCAGGGCCAGCCTAGCGCCAAGGTCTCCCCGTGTGGGATGGCCCGGCCTACACGGCATCACCCACAGCCCACGGGTGTCGGGGCCACCTCCAGGCCTTATGGGGGTGGGCCCAGTGACACCCCCTCCCTTCCCCAGCGCCTCTCTCCACGTGGACACCTCAGCGTCCCAGTCGGAGGCCAGGCCCTCAGCCAGGTGCTACCAAGGCAGCGTCAGAGTCCGCCTGGCCCCCTGCACTGCCCTCCCCTGAGAATCACCCACCTCGGGTCTTCAGGGTTCCCCAGCAAACCCGCCCAGGGCCCCCTCTCCTCAGCAGCCAGGGGGTCCTCACTGCTGCCCTGGCCCCCACCCCCGCACCCCCGTTCCCTTCCCCGCCGCAGAGCCCCGGCCTGCCCGCCCCACTCGCGCTCACCTTCATCAGCACAGACTCACTGAGCTTCTCCCGATTGACGATTTTGATGGCCACCTTCTGGCACGTGACACAGTGAATCCCCAGCTTCACCAGGCCTGCGGGGGAGGAGCCCGTCAGACCCACCCGGGGCCTTGGGGACCCACGGCCGTGCCGCACCCCACGGTGGCCCGGGCGGGGGGCCTGACCGGGAGCGGTGCCACTCACTCCCGACCACAGCCCCATCCAGATCTGGCCTCTGCCCCTTCCGTGTGCCTCGAGCTGGACTCCTGTGGCCACTGCCTGCCTCCCACACTGCCTGCCACAGCCCAGGTCAGCTCTGCCCCACCCACACCCGCTCCCATGTGGGTGACACCGAGTCCCTCCCCCGGCCTCCAGCTGCCCAGATGCCGCCAGCAGGCTCTGCCACCCTCTCAGCCTGGACAGAGGTGACAGAGGCATCCGAGGCAGCGTGCCAGGCCACGGTCATCCAGGGCAGCACACCTCAGCCTGCCCTGCACTGACCGCGTGGACCCCCCACTGGGGGACTCGGATAACTGCCCTCCTGGCCACGGCCCCTTGTCATGTGGGCAGAGCTGGGCGCCTGCCTCTCCGGCCCCTCCGTGCTGGGCCCTGCCAACACCCGCCTCTCCAGCAGCACCAGCCCACTGCCAGCGCCTCCTGCTCCACTGCTCTGTGGCCTCGGGCCCCCGACACCCTGCACTCCCCTTCCTGATTTGGGGGGCGGGTAGCCCCGGCACCACAGCCTGACTGTGACTTGGACTGTTTTAAGGGGTGCAGACCACGTCCGGCTCCCCGCTGGGAGTGCTGAGGGACACCACACTGTCACTCCCAACTTCAGAAGGCGGCCCCATCGTCACCTGGACACCTCAGGTCCCACATGCGAGTGCGGGAGTTGTTACCAATTCAAGAGCCTTTTGTGGCTGGTCCTGCACAGACGCCTCCTTCCCAGCCCCTGCGGGGAGCCGCCTCCAGCTGCCCCGGCCTCTGCCTGGTCGTGGCCCAGAGCGGAGGCTGCACCCGCCAGAGGCCCAGCCCCAGGCTCGGGGGGGAGGAGAGGCCCTGAGGCTCCGATGCCCACAGGGTCTGCGCGCTGCGCCAGGCCCCTGCCGGGAAGCGGGGCCGGCTCCGGGGCCTCTCGCCGGCGGCCTCTGATCCGCTCAGTGGCCCTGTGGCTCCAGGTCGGCGGGAGGAGGCAGCTCCCCCATCCATCCATCCATCAGAGCCCGTGGCCTGGGGACTCCCCTGCCTCCAGGAGCAACGTCTGCACCGACTCGCCTGGTGCTGGGCCCAGATGGGGGAGCAAGACAAGAGAACGTGTGGCAAGTCCCCAAACAGGCGGACAGGCGAGAGGGACCGGGAAGAGCGGGGCCAGGAAGCAGAGGCCACTAAGGACCCTGAGAGCACCCAGCTCTACAGGTGCTGAGCGCCCAGAGCGGTGCCAGGGGAGGCGGGCTCCTGAGAGGCCCGCAGGCAGAGGCAGGGGGCGAGGCAGGCGGCAGGGCCCAGCCAGCTCTGCAGGGCCGTTCACGGAGCAGAGCGTGGAGAACAGTGTCATGTTCCCAAACATAGCGTGAGTAAGTAGTGACGGCCGGTCAGCAGCTACCGGACAGACCAGGACCGGAGGACGCAGGTTCTCGCCCCGCCTGTGCAGGAAGGCACATGCACACACCGCACGCACACGCTCCACGTGGGTCCTAGAGGGCAGACGTCACAGGCGAGTGGGAATTTCCTGCTCCAGGGAAGAAGCGCGGGCCTCAGACTGACAAGGAGACAAAGAGCAGCGCCGGGGACCCTCCGGATGCAGGAAGCTGGACGATGCGGCCGCCACAGACAACAGCTGTCTGCCGAGCAGAACGCACCCGCCCCATTTCACAGACCAGGGAGTGCGGTGGCTGTCACCACTGGTGTCCAGAAAGGTGGGAGGGCGAAGGGCACAGCGAGTGAGGTGTCCTGATTAGTCTGCGCTGTGGGCACCTCTGAGCTGCTCATGGGCAGGGGCACCGGCGGCCAGGACACGGGGCCGGGTGGGTCCGTTCCCCCCCCCCCCCCCGGGTTTCACTCTCATCCACCTGCTGATTCCCGGCCCCAAGGACTCAACGTCCACCTTCCCTGCCCCTCTGGGTGGCCCATCAGCCTTGGACGTGCTGGTCGCCCACAGCTGGGGTCCCTGGGGACGGGCCGTAGGGAGTCCCCTGCAGGAGCCCCCGAGTCGCTGCCACCTCAGGCGGGCAGAGGCAGCTCCTGCCGGGGAAGCCACCGCCGCCCTCATGGCCCCGCCCTCGGAGCGCGCGGGCTCATTATCCAATTGGCGTTTCGTCTCTAATTAGTGCCTTCGGAGCAAACACGGGGAGGGAGAGCGCATGTCACCCTGTGGGAGCGCCACGGCAGTCTGCCCGGCGGGGGTGCTGGGAAGAGGGGTTTTCCGATGCTGGCCGCTTCCCTGGGTGAGGGAAACAGGGGTGCGGCTCTTCCAGGGACTGCCCCCCAAAAGACACTCGCGTAGCTCCCAGCCCGCTGCCTGGGCCAGGCCTGAGATGGCCCGTGTCCCAGCCCCCCTGGACCTCTCAGCTGCCCCTTAAAGTTGCGAGAGGAGGTTCTGTGGCTGGAGGTTCGTCTGCCCAGTGAGGGCTTCGTATCCCCGAAGCTAACAGCCATGTGGAGAGGGGCCTGACCCCCCCCCCTCCTGCCTCCTCTCATCAGGGCTTTGAGCTTCTGGTGCCTCCTGCCTGAAGCCGACCTGTGTCCTGTCCTGTGTGACAGCCTGCAGGAGCCGTGACAGCACCGCTTGGTGACCTGGGACCTTCCCCTTCAGGGCCCCGGCGTGCTGGGTATCTGGAGGGTCCTCACCAACGGAAACCCACGCCAACCAGCCCCGTGACCCCGAGACACAACCCGGGAACCCACCGCCGGCCCTGATGGCAGTCCGCACGGTGACCACAGGGGCCGAGGCTCCTCCACAGCCGGCCTAGCCCCTTCCCATTCAGATCACCGGCCTCTACACCACGTCTCCCCGAGAGCCCGCTGTGGGGTGTGGAGCTGCTGGAGGGGGAGCTGGCCCTGGACTCAGGCCTCCAGGAGCAAGGGCAGACCCGGGCGCCCTGTTTCTGACTCAGAGCTCCACAGCCTGCCCCTCGTCTCCCCCTTATCTCCCCACACAGGTCCCCCTGACAGCCCAGAGGAGGTCCCGTCACTACTGGCCCCGCCACAGCCCCTTCCCAATCCCTCCACTTTCCCTCCCTCCCCAGCCACAGACCTCCCCTCCCCCAGCGGGGTCTGCGCTCCAGAGCCCTGGAGTCCCTGTTCCTAAAGTCCCTCTGGCCTCTGCACCCCCCTCCCCTGTTTCCTCCTGTCACAAGTCCTGCACTTCCGCACCACAGCCACCTCGCTGTGCAGTGCACTAGGCTCCTGGCTGCGTGGCAGCTGGTCCTGGGGCACAGGTGACCAGAGGGCAGCCCCCCGAGACTTCTGGGGGACAGGGTGTGCCAGAGTCCGGCTCTGAGGCCACTGCTGAGCCGGGAGGAGGAGCAGGGTGGCCTCCGGCTCCTGCCACTAATGCTCGCAGGACCTCTCCGAGCGCCACTGGCTCCTGGGACAGACTCCCGTCCTCCCCCTCCGCCAACAGCGGTGCCTCGGGACCACGTGGCCAGCTCCCCGGGGCCACGGGCACAGCTAACAGTGACCCACTTTCCGCCCCTCACGAACCTCACCGGGGGGGGGGATGTTGGGGGGCAGATTCTGCAGCCGAGCGCAGCAGACACCCCTCTGGCCTGGGCTCTCCTTGGAGGGATGGCCGCACTGGCTCCTGGAAAGTGAGTCAGCAGAGTGGGCGGCCTGAGCCGTGCGGCCTCCCCGCCGGGCAGTGCGTGGGCACCGGGGAGGCTCCGGGAGCAGCTGCAGCGTGATGAGGGCCACGGGATTGCGGGGAGGACCGGCCCGTCCCCACCCCCACAGCCTCTGCCGGCGACCTGGATTGGAGCGCCCGGCCTGCGCGCTGCCCTTGACCGTGCCGGGACCTGAGTGTCCCGGGAGCTGCTGCCGAGGACACTGTCCCCACAGGGACCACAACCCACGCCCCGGCCAGGATCCCCACACCAGCCAGCTGTGCCCTCACTAAAGTGGCCACAGACGGCCTCCATGTAGGAGTGGCAAGACCACTGCCTGCTGGCCAGTCCCCACCCTGCCTGCTGGCCAGCTCCCACCCTGCCTGCTGGCCAGTGCCCACCCTGCCTGCTGGCCAGCTCCCCTCAGTGGGAGGAGTGGGGGAGTCAGCTGCTGGGGCAAAGGGAAGGCCTGGCTGGCTCCTGGGACTTGCTCCTCCTGTGCGGGACTGGAGTAAGGAATGGGGGGGGGGAGGGGGACAGCCAGTTGCTGGAGCTCCTGCTGGCCCTGCGAGGGACCTCCAGGTGACCACGCTCCCGATGATGGCCGAGGGCTCCGGCACTGAGCCTTTCCTCAGCCCCGGAGACACGGCGGGATCCGCTGGGTCCCACCACAAACGGAGTGTGTGGCCCCAAAAGATGCGTCCCCGTCCAGTGGCCGGCCTGCCTGAATGTGGCCCTGTTTACGGAGTTGGGTTAGGAGGTCCCCTGCACATGGAGGCCCCACCGCAGTGAGTTCTCCCAGGAGAAGGACGAGGAGGTGGGACACAGACTCAGGGCGAACCCCGGGAGCTGGCACGGGCCTCGGCCAGCCTCTCCCTCACAGCCTCGGGGACCAGCCCGCTGCCTGCAGCCTCTGGCACAGCAAGGCTGTGGGTGTCAGCGACCAGGTATGTGGCCGTTTGAGGACGTGGCCGAAAGACTTATGTGCAGGTGGCTCACTGAGATGGGGCTGCCGTCTGCCCCCACAGCCAGCAAAAGTGTGTCCCAGGCCCCTGACAGCAAGTGGGCTCTCCCAGCATCAGCCTGGAGGCACTGAGGGCAGGACTTGGGGGGGGGGTGGTTTCCGCCATCTTTGTAGGAGCCTCAGTGCAGGCCCAGCCGGTTCTCACCATCGCTTGGCCCCAGAAAGGGTGGCTCTGAGCCTGGGGGTGGCCGACCCCTCAGCCTGGAGCCATGGCTGACCCCGGGGCACGTGGGCTCCGGCCTGGATGGGGCCACCTGTTCCAGCAATGTCTGGTCAGAACTAAGGCTCCCAGTATCCTCCACCGGAAGGCTGGTCCTCACCGCAGCCCTGCTTTCTCAGAGGGGAGGCAGGCGGGCCGAGCCTCTAACACGCAGGCCCACGGCCGCCCGGGCACAAGGGTCAGGTGGGAGCCCGCGCAAGCCCTGCCCTGTCGCTTCCCCAGCGGTGCAGGCACCCCTTCGCCCCCTGGGTGCAGGCTTAGGGAGTTAACGCTCCCGCTCCGGGCTAGGAAGTGGGTGAAACCCGGAGCCCAGGCCGCGGTGTTCCTTTCCGGGCCTCAGGGGCGGGCGCGCCCGCGGGAGCCCGTTCAGCACCGCGGACAGCGGCCTCGGCGCGGCCCCGCCCACCGGGCGCGGGGACCGCGGGACTCGCTCCGGGCGAGCAGCTCGGGGGGCGCCTGAGCCCGGGTGCCCTCGGGGCGCCTCCTGCGGCCACACCCCAGCTCTTCCCCGGGCCTGAGGCTTCCCGAGCCTTTGTGGTCCCGGAGAACGCAGCAAGGCGATGGCCTGTACAGCCCGACACGCTCCCTCCCACAGGCGAGCGGCCCGAAGCCGGACCAGGGACTCGGCGCCCAGGCGCTGGAAGGGCCGCCCTCACCCGGCCCCGGCCCCGGCGGCTACCTCCCCCCTGAACCCCCCGCATCCTCCCGAGCCCGGGTCCGGGCCCAGGCGCGCCCCTCCGGCTGCAAAGCCCCCGCACCCAGGCCGGCAGAGGGCGGGTCCGGCGCCGGGGGCGAGAAAGGCAGAGCACCCGCTCCCCGGGCTCCCGGGCCCAGACCAGGGCGGCCGGCCCAGCGGCCCGCAGCCAACACCCCGCAGCTCGCGCGGCCCCGGCGTCGCCGACACACGTGCCCCCCCCCAGCCCGGCCGCCGCGGGGACCCGCCGCCTCAGCCGGCCCGCGGGGGGGGGGCCGCGCAGACAGCAGAGGCCGCGCGTTCCCCCTTATTAGCGGCCCCGGCGGGTCCTTCCCGCGCCCGCCCCGCCCCAGCTCTCAGTCAGGGCCGAGCAGGCGCCCCGGTTCTCAGCCCCCACCCCCCAAACCCCTCTCCCGCTCCTGGGGGGTGGGTGCGGGGGGGTGAGGAGAGGGTGGAGGGGACGCCTGGCTCCGCCCCGCCCCAGCCTTTCCCAGCGTCTTTCCCCACGGATCCTCGCAGGGCGCCCACGTTTCCGCTCTCGGGGAGGCCCTCCCCCCACCGCCCACCCGCTCCCGGTTCAGGGCCAGCACGCTCCTCCGTGTCGGAAGGGGAGCCCCGCGGAGGGCTGGGGGAGGGGCTGGGCCTCTGAGCCTCGGGCCTGCGCCCACCAGCGCCCGGCGGCTCCCGAGAGAGACACTGTTCACGCTCCGCGAGGAACTCTCAGATTAAATTAATTAAGCCCCGGCTGTTTCACACGCGTTACTGGGCTGTCGCCGCCGAGCTCCTGCCCTCCCGCCCGCAGCCCCCGACAGGACAGACAGACAGACACACACACAGGCGGCCCTGGATCCCAGAGAGAAGGGAGGGGGCGGGGAGGGGCGCTCTGGCCCCCCTTACATAACCGGGCTGTGCCAGGACCCGGGCCTCCCCCGGTGGAGCGCCATCCCTGCAGCCCCAGGATCGGGAGGGGAGGGTGGCTGAGGTCCCCGCCCAGACCTGGAAGCCTGGCTCTCTGTCCCCTCACGGGTGGGGGCTCATGGGGACCCTCCGGCCCCAGGAGTGTCCTCACGCCCTGTCCTGCGTGGGAGAGATTGGACGAGAGCCACTGTGCGCACATCCGCAACCCCATGCACTGCTCCCAGCCAGCCTGGGCCTGCACCAGGGCGAGACCCAGCTGTGGGCCCAACGGCAGAGTTCAGGGGCTGAGAACCAGCCCCCCTGACAGTCAAAATACATTGTCCCTGCACCCCCAAAGCTCCTCGGTTCTGCACCCAATTGGGAGATGCTGGAAGGAACCACCAACGGGAGCCCCAGGGCTCAGAGCTCACTCTCCAGGATCCTGTGTGTGGAGGGGGGGTGGGGGCTGTGACAGACCCGCCTCCGCCCAGTGGGACTCGGGCCAGGGCTCCCAACGCTGAGGGGGGCGATGCTGGGCACCAGCCGAACAGCACGGGGCGCCAGGTGCGGGCTCGGCCACGGGCAGACCCCACCAGCGGCTGCGCGCGGGGACAAAGCGCCCCGGCCACGGAGGGCACAGTGCCCGGCGGGGTGCCCCCAGCAGCTGCCAGGAGGTGCAGGCTCAGGGAGGACGGGTCCCAGAGGCCTTGGTGCCCAGGCGGTGGAGGAGGCGGAGCATGGAATTCTGGGAGGGGGGCCGGGGCCGGTGTGGGGGGGCCTGGGAGGAGAGGAGCTGGGCCAGTGCCCACCACCAGGCAGACTCAGGCCCTTGTGCTGGCCTCCTATTGAGCCCCCTTAAAAAGCGGGAGCCTGGAGAGGCACGGCGAGATCTCCCAACCTTCCGGAAACCTCTGGGGGAGGAAGGCAGGGCCTGTGACCCTAGAGAGGCTGGGTGTCAGTGCTAGGCCGGGTGATGGGGCTGCAGACGCAGTGGACGCTTACTGAGGGTGTGTGTGTGTGGGGGGGCGGGCAGCCTGGGTCGGTACCCCCTCTCTCCCTCCCCCATCTTCCCGCCAAGACCAAGAGGCCAGCCCAGCATGGGGGCCCGGCGCCAGCCCGGGTCTGTGGATGAATGGCCGTTCTCTGGGGTCCAGGATGTGAGGTGGCCCCGCCCCCAGGGAGCGGCCCAGTCTCCAAGGGGGCCCTCCAGTCTGGGGGGCACATGTCCCCCAGGTGGCCAGGGCAGCCCCACTCACACCCGGGCCCCGAAGACGAGCCTCTGGCCAACAAGGTGGCCCGTCCTCTGCCCTGCACGGGGTCTGCCCTTGGCCTGTCTCCCTGGCGAGGGTCACTCCCGGCAGCATGTCCTCTCCCGGCCTCTCGCCACGGCCGGGACCAGCCGCCAGTGCGTCCTGGGCAGGATGTCCCTGTCCCTTCTCCGGAGGGTCCAGCCACGGGTGGGCTCCCTGCCCCTCTACCAGTTCCCAGCCGTGGCACGAGGGGCAGTGCAGCAGGTCCTACTGACCCCGAGCTCAGGCCGCGAGCCCCCCTGGCCCCACCAGCTCTGCCCAGAGGGGCAGGACTCGGGACGGCAGATGGTAGGACACAGCCCCAGGCAAGGCTGAGCCCCACCTACTGGCCTCGGAAGCCCCATGCCTTCCTGGCCTAAGGGGTCCCTGTCATGGAGCTGGGCGCCAGGACCCACATCTGAGTTGGGGAGGCAGATGTCAGCACAGCTGGGGAGAGGGGCAGCGAGGGGAGGGGCACAGCTGGCGGAGAGCACAGGGCCTCACCTGACCCCTGGCCTCCCGCTGCCTGGTGCTCCAGGAGCCGAAGGCCTTCCCCGGGTGGGGGTGAGGCTGCCCCACACCCGCCAGGCCCTTGAGGGAGAAATCCCGTCCTGGGACATCACCTGGAGGACGGCCTGCTCCCGCCTGCAAGGGCTGCAGGTGAGGTAGCGGCGGTGGCAGAGCAGGTCCCCGGGCTGGGGGAGAGGACGGAGGGTCACAGTACATTCTCAGAAACGGGGTCCCAGGGAAGCCTCAGGGAGACCCCGGCTGAAGGCCACAGGAGAGGACATTGCAGGTGTCACGATGGCCAGGCCCCCCTGTGCACGGGGCCAGCACGTGACTCCGGGACAGGCCCCCGGCCCCCCACTCCCTTGGAGAGCTGGCTGCGCCTGAGCCCACGCCTGGGGGGGGGGCAGCTGTCAGCACAGCTGGGGGAGGGGAGGGCGGGGGGAGGGGCCACAGAGACACCAGCCACAGGACCCTCCCCGCTGGCAGGCCGGCTCCCCCTGGGCGGCGCTGCACGGGGTCTGACACCTGCACGCTCAGCGAGACCCGGGGCCGGGGCCGGGGCAGGAGGAGCGATGGCAGCACAAGCCCGGCGCTGCCCTGGGCGAGGGGAGCACCTGTCCCTGCTCCACCCGGCCCCTCGGGGTGTCAGACTGGTGGGCGGGTCCTGCAGTGGCAGGGCAGGTGGCCAGCAGCCTTCACCCCACGGGTGCCGGGCCCGGGACTCCGCTCAGGGGAAGACCCCCACCTGGGGGCCTCGCAGCTGGGCCTCGCGGTGCAGGGGGGCGGGGGGGCGCACAGGGCTTCTCCAATGGGCAGGAGGATGTCTCTCACACGCTCGCTCCTGCACACACACGAACTCATGCTCTTACCCAGTCCTGCACACGCAGACTCGCACTCACACTGTGCACACACAACCATCACACACACAGACTCACACTCACACTGTGCACACACAACCATCACACATGCAGACTTGCACTCACACTGTGCACACACAACCATCACACACACAGACTCGCACTCACACTGTGCACACACAACCATCACACACACAGACTCACACTCACACTGTGCACACACAACCATCACACATGCAGACTTGCACTCACACTGTGCACACA
>PVJN01032267.1:0-23765 GCA_004026805.1 Lasiurus borealis | reverse complement strand
GTTGAATCTATAGATTGCTTTGGGTAGTATGGACATTTTAATGATGTTGATTCTCCCAATCCATGAGCAAGGTATGCTCTTCCATTTGTTAACATCTTCCTCTATCTCTTTTTTCAGTGTCCTGTAGTTTTCTGCATATAGGTCTTTTACCTCTTTAGTTAGGTTTATTCCTAGGTATCTTAATTTTTTTGGTGAGATGGTAAATGGGATTGCTTTTTTAGTTTCTCTTTCTGTAATTTCACTATTAGTGTATAGAAATGCCACAGACTTCTTAGCATTAATTTTGTGGATAATAAAGAACATTATAAACTGATGAACCAAAGGATAGATACAGAGACAGTAAAGCCTCAAACAGACTGTGAAATTACAGCAGGAAGATTAAAGTTAGGTGAGGTAGATAAGAGATCAATCAAAGGACTTGTATGCATGCATATAAGCATAACCAATGAACATAGACACTGGGGGGTTGGGGTATGCCTGGGAGGGAGGGGGGGCAATGGGGAGATATGTATGAAAAATTAATAAAAATTAAAAATAAATAAATAAATAAATAAAGTCGATGGATCTCCTTGATTAGGGAAACTTGTTTTCTTAAATCTCCCAAACGTCCAATATTTTGGAACAAAGAAAAGGCTGAGAGTCAATAGGTCCAAACACTAGCCCTTCCTTGCTAGTATTTGTGTTTCCTTGGGTGAATCAGTATGTCTTTGAGTCCATTCTGTGCTCAACACTGTGCTGGTTCTCGAGATTCAGCACTGGACAAAACAGATACCATGTCTTTACTTCAGTTTCTTCTGTATAAGTGACACAGCATTTTAGGACAAAATTAAAACAGACCTGTAAAATTTCATGGTACTTGTAAAGAACAGTAAGCAGTTTGTTCTGTTCAGTACAGGGCATATGGAGGATAACGTGAAAAGATAGTCTGGCATGAGAAGCATGCTTTGTTTAGAAGTTTGGTCTCAGGGAAAGAGGAGCCACGGCAAATGTTTGCAAATGAGAATCACATGAAAAGTGAAATTTCAAACTATTTTTCTGGCATGGATTGGAAAGATAGGTTAAAGAAAGAAGAGGCAGAACACAGTGTACTAAGCTAGGAAGGTACTGAAGTCATCCAATGAGGAGATGATTAGAACCTGAAGGGATAGGACTTCAAAACTAAGGGAAGTGTTAAGAAAGGGTAGGGGGAGGAGGAGTGGTGAGTAATTTTGATAAGGGGAAGGAAAAGAGTTGTAACTGAATTTTCTAGTGGGGCAATTGAAAAAAATGATGAGACTCATTTAATTAAGAGAGAAAACAGGGTGGAGAAGTGGGCTTTGGAGCAAGGAAAGGGAAGAGATAATGAATTGTATTTTGAGTAAGCCCAAGTATGAGAGGCCCGAGGACATTTAAGTGGTGACACCCATAGACAGGAAGGAATGAGACCTGTCCCTCAAACAAGATGACAGATGAAGGGTAAATAGTATCAGAAGGGCTCCTACTAACAGAATGGAATGTGCTGACAATCTGAAGGACATAGTTATAGAAGAAAGACTCCTGATGAAAGTGTGTGTGTACAGGCACTTCAGAAGGAACACGCATTTAGAAGTGCAGTTAGCGTGGGTTATTTTAACTCTAAGAGAAGTATGGACTTTTAAGATAAGGGAGACAGAGAAGACAAAATCAGAGTATAGAGATAGTAGCAGCAAGTAACTACTCAACAAACTGCAAGAGGACAAAAATATGCTCCACAGATATAAAGAGGAATTTATAAGAAGGGGTTTTTTAATCTCTATATTCTGTTTGATAATGACTTGAATTTTTGTAATTTCTAGATTTAAGGGGTAATAATCACAATATGTCACCTTCACATGTGTGGGGGCGTCATGAAGTATTATATGTGTCCCTCTTTATAAATGATGAAACATGTTCAGCATGCACCAAACACCATTTCCCTACAAAGTACCCTGCCCATGCGCTCTCAAAATGTCAATGTACACCTATCTCTATGAATATTAAACACACAGAGATACCTGAGTATAAATCACTAAAAGAAAAATGGGACAGAGAACTACAAAGTGATATAAGAATCTGATCCAATCCATGGTCCAGAAATGGACATTGCCCACATTATAGCTAAGACAGGAGAGTAGATGTTAGAATCCTGCACCTGACTTAGAAATTCAAAGGTAAACCTAGTTTAATCTGTTCTTCCTAGCTATTCACTGCTTCTCTATTCACAATATTTTCTCTTTTTTTAATGTTTTCTATTGATTTTTAGAGAGAGGAAGGGAGAAGGATAGAAAGATAGAGACATCTAAGAGAGAAAAACATTGATTGGCTGCTTCTGCATGCCCCACAATGGGGACTGAGCCTACATCCTGAGCTGGTGCCCTGACAAGGAGTTGAACTAGCAAACTCTTGGTTTACAGGTCAATGCTCAACCTCTGAGTGATACCAGCCAAGCCCTAGTCACAACCTTATGGAGAACAATTAAAAATATTACAGATCATTAGATTAAGTATTAAATGATTAAATATTAAATGCAGAATTTTATTTAAAATTAGCACTATAATCAGCAATGGAGAGTGTGTTTGCCTTTGTAAATTAAACACCAAATATGCTTGCCTCGGGTTGGAGCAGTTCCAGGCTTCCTGTTGCCCAGAATATAAGGTACTCTTCCCACTTCAAAGACCTGGTGGAAATAAATGGCTTAAGAGGACTTAGAGCAGTGGTTCTCAGCCTTCCTAATGCGGCGACCCTTTAATACAGTTCCTCATGTTGTGGTAACCCCCAACCATAAATTATTTTCATTGCTACTTCATAACTTTTGCTACTCTTATGAATTGTAATGTAAATATCTATGTTTTCGGGTGGTCGTAGGCGACCCTGCTAGCGGTTCTCAACCTGTGGGTCGCTGACTTAGAGGAATGTGCCACAGTTTTTTCTCTTGCTTACCAGCATTCAGAGCCTGCTGGGACTCCCAGGTAAAAAATTGATATTTTTCACCCACCACAAAATCCCATCACAAGCAACGAATGTATTTCTGTTTGCGTGATATAAAGAAAAAACAGTGCGCAGTGTGCTCTCTATTTCTCTCTACTTCTCTCTCTCTCTCTCTCTCACACACACACACACACACACACACACACACACACACACAGTGAAGAGGAATTGCGACCATGGGAAATTCTGAGGGTGCAATGTGAGCTGTAGTTAACTGCGTTTGCCTTTTATTCCTGACACGCAACAGCAACAATGAAGAGGAAGGAGCAGAGAAGAAACAGCAGGTTGAAAGGTGGCTATAGAGGGAAGCAACAGGGGCCAAAGGAAGAGGCATGCAGAAACACCAGCACTCTACACTCAAAATCAATTCAGAGGCAAGAGGTCATTATGGATTAGTGTGGAAGCAGAGAGGAGCTCAAACTCGGTTAGGTAAACACTGATTACAAACGCCAAAGCCACAATGAAACTGGTGGAATCAATTCAATGGAGAGTATTTTGCA
Source organism: Lasiurus borealis (assembly GCA_004026805.1). Lineage (NCBI taxonomy): Eukaryota > Metazoa > Chordata > Mammalia > Chiroptera > Vespertilionidae > Lasiurus > Lasiurus borealis. Next base: position 20,280 of record PVJN01032267.1, on the reverse strand, counting down.
GTCTGGCATCAAGCTTTGCAGAGGCAGCAAAGGAGCCCTACTCCTGTCCTTCTGTCTTTGTCCTGTAGCAAACCTTGAAGGCTGGTCTGGTTCCAACAGAGCTCTGGAGGAGGATAGGGGCAAGAGTGCATGTTGGAGGAGGGAGCATGCAGTGCTGGATTTGCAGTCCCCTCCAGTTCTTAACTGTGGGACTGTGGATCACTTAGCACTACTTCATCTTCCTCATTTGTACACTGGAGATAACTGGTATGCCCATCACAAGTTCCTTTTTCATATGTTCATAAGATAATGTTAATAATATTTAACCCATCTGAGGCAGTAACATTTTAACTACTCAATAAACAATAGATGTTATGTTATGGTTACTGAATCCATGGAAGTCACAATCAGAATAATAATAGCTTACATTTATGAGCTTTGTCCTGGGATACGCAGAGTCCTTTATACTGACCAACTCACCTGATCATTTCAACAACCTTTTCACGGGTAAGACTCTGAGGCACAAACAGGTTAAGTCAGTTTCACAACACTGAACCTCATACAGTTTACCTCCAGAGTCCATGCCCAGTCTCTACGACTTTTGCATTTTACAGACGAGAAAACTAAGGCTTACACTGGTGATGTCATTTATTTTATATCACCCTGCCAGTCAGGACAATCTGACCAGTCTGGTGGCCTGTATCAGTGGGAAACCCTCCCCAACCCCAGCAAATAAATTCAGTGACTGCCCCAGAAGTTGATATGCTTGTCACATTTTATCCAGTCTCTTTCCTCTACAGACAAAGCAATGAATCATGTTATTTATTTATATGAGATTCAAAGTGGGAAAGGCATCTTTATAACGAAACCCGATAAATTTGCAACTGATGGCATTTGTTTCTATGATGAATGTTAAAGAATAAGAAGTGAGGAAAAGAACAGACTTGGATTAAGTAATCACTATGCTTGGCACTCCATGCACTATAAAAACTGATCCAGACAGATATGGGATAGTTTCTGTGCCAGAAGCTCTAATAAGAATTAGTAAGAATACAATTCTTATTTAAGAGGCCATAAATAAAACAAAAACAATTGTGTTGTTTAATAACATTTAATTGGCTGGGGAGAGCTAAGATGAACATTTATCCTGAAGTAGAAATCTAGTTATAACAGCCTCTGGAATTCACTCAAAATGTTGGTTTTCATTGATTTGGTAGGAGATGAAACACAAGCTCCTTTGATACATAAGCAAGGTTGTCACCCTGAGAATGCTGCCTCACGCTATAGGAACCCTACCTCAAGCTGACACTCCTCACCCAGGAGGTTTTCTACTTTAGAAGGAGAATTTGCCTCATGTCACAATGTAGGCAAAAGACCAAAAAAAAAAAAAAAGGAAACAGCTCTAAGAGTTCTTTGTCCTAAAACTACCATTGAACAAAAAAATACCAACTAAAGGGTTGTTCTCTCCTTTAAGACTCTTCTTCCCCTCTCTCAGTATAAACCGGGGCCTCCTTAATAGCAACATTGAACTCTCTATGGTGAAACAAAAGAATCGTCAAGGCAGGGCACCTATATCCAACTCTAGAACCTCAAGTGATACTTCTTCAAATAAAGACTCCATTCTGTCAAAACTTATCTAGTATGATGTCTTCAGACTCAATGACCCAATCATACCATTCATCCAAGTGATACAACTGTGCACCCTCTTTCCAGATGTTGCCCTGTCTTGTCTTGTCCATTCACCTCAAGTGGTCACTTTCCTTCCATTGAACCATTCACTAAAGTTTCTAGATTCTAGCTTATGGGTAACAGCAGGGATGTGTTTGAAGCAAGGTAATAGGAATATGATTCACCCATGCCCTAGGTCTCCACCAATACAGATGTAACCAGCAGGGGCCCTGGCAAGGAAGTCCTGCTGGGGTTAGAACAGGACCACTTAGTGGGACTCTGTCTTCTGCACTCCTGCACCCTGTGTCTCCCACCAAGACTATTTGTAATGTTTCCAAGTGCTGACTCTGCTGAAGCTGAAGACCTCAGCGGGACAAGTGTTATGGAGAGTGATTGATTGAAATTCAGAGCACTTTGCAGAATGATTTGTTTGACATTCCCAGTAGGAAACTCTTGTTTGTTGAACTTATTATTCATTCATGTATTCATGAAAAAATACAATAAATGCATAATCTCTGCATAGTGCCTCAATGATCACATTGAAATGAACCTGGAGCTTTGCAGTGCTAAGCAAGGTCTTTAGTTTGCTACAGAACAGTTTTACATTGCAATATCATTAACTGTGTCTAGAGTTTACATTATGCTTATAAATCAGCAAGGGAAATTTAACCTGCATTGTAATTTAAGGTTATACAGAGAATCAGACATTAAAAATGCATATGCATACTAATAACTCCTTGTGTGACTTTTTTTTTTCCTTCTGCTGAGTGGCTTAACAATTACCATATTGAGATGTAACTGAGTCTGTTCAGTTAGTGTTTGTGTTTTGACTTTTTGACAACTAGAATATAAGCCAAGGGAAATGCAGAAATTATTTCCAACATCCACGAGTAAACTTGGGGAAATGGCTTTTGAATAAGCTATTAAAGTTGGGGAAAACATGCTCTATTATTTGGAAAACAACTGCTATTAAATGCTGTGTTTTAAAACACCAGATATTAACAGGGCCTAAAACAGTAAGGTCAGTGTTATAATGGCTCCTTTTTGAACTGATCCTTAGTATTTACATTTACAGTTGCAACTAGAAGAGCAAGTGCAGGGAATACATGAAAAGACCACCATAGCATGGTAACCTCCTTTCAACAGTCAGTATTCCCGTTGATCTGAAAGAGATAACAAAGGAATTCAAAACTTATCATCTATTCTCTTGCCTTTGAGTTTTCTCCCATAAAGACCTCAAATTCCCCTCGTAAAGCTTCTGTAATCTCCCAGCATATTCTTTAAAAATATGTAATTTATCTGCCCTAACTGGTTGGGCTCAGTGAATAGAGCGACTGCCTGCAGACTGATTCGATTCCCGTTAAGGTCATGGTTGCGGGCACATCCCCAGTAGGGCGTGTGCAGGAGGCAGCTGATTGATGTTTCATCGATGTTTCTAACTCTCTACCTTCTCCCTTCCTCTCTGTAAAAATCAATAAAATACATTTTTTAAATTAAATAAATAAATAATAACATGTACTTATTTGACCTTTCTCCTGCTCATATGGTTAAGAGTCACCTACCTGTAAGCATCAGAACTTACTCTAATTTGAGGGTTAAAAGAGTCAAGAAAATTATTGCCCCAAAATGCTTTCTAAAGCCCAAGGTAGCCAGGCCCCTGAGGTGATTGGTGATCCTAATCATGGTCTACTATGTCATTCATGTCTCTACAATATTTGCAGCACTTCCACACTTAAAAACCATTGACTGCACATCCTGACCATACTCCAGCTAGCCTCTCACACCCTCCACTAAGCATCTCTAACCAATTTTTTTGGTCAATTTTAATTATATCACTTTTCAGTTCTCAAAATCTTACCACTGTGCTGTGTGCTTCTTTTTAAAACTTCTCTGTCCTCACCACTAAATCCACCATATATACAGAGTCAATATTAGCAATGAGGAAGGTCAAACATAGAGATGTAGGGAAAACTTTCTAAATAACAAGGCAATTATAGGTATAAACACATAGGAATATATTAAAAAACAAAGATAAAATTTAAAAATTGGCAAAATAAAAAAATAAAAGAGTGAAAAACCTAAATATATCAGTAATAATGAAAAATATTTAAAAGGCAGTACAAATATCAAGCTTCCCTGTAACCTCCTATAAAAATTAACTGATATAGATATTTTCATGAGAAACTTGAGACTATATTTAATTTTTTAAATATATTTTATTGACTTTTACACAGAGGAAGGGAGAGAGATAGTTAGAAACACTGACAAGAGAGAAACATCGATCAGCTGTCTCCTGCACACCCCATACTGCAGATGTGCCCACAACCAAGGTATATATGCCCCTGACCGGAATTGAATCTGGGACCCTTTAGTCGGCAGGCCAATGCTCCATCCACTGAGCCAAACTCGTTAGGGCTTTAATTTTGTTTTTGAAACTAGTCCAGAACACATGAAAAATTTTCAAATGTCTTAAGTGAGTTTATAAATTGATAGAAGTAATATTAAAATTGAAGAAAATATGACTAAAAATATGATAAATCTTTTGGGACAAGCACAAAAATCCTAATTAAAATATAAGTGAAATTACCCACAACCATATTAATTAATATATAATCAGAAGTAAGATTTCAAATATCAATATAATTATTGGCAATGAAATTCAGTATATTAACAGAAAGAAAAACAAGGGAGATAACTTCCACTTCTGCAGTGAATGAATAACTGGTACCAGACCTGCTCACCCATCATAAGTAGTTAGAAAACTGAACAAATTACAATGAGCAACTGTTTTCAAAAATTAATAAGAAGAAACCAAGATGACACACTGCTAAATAACTCTGGGTCAAATAAAAAAATTGCAAAGGAAAGTTGAAAAGTATCTTCAACTGAATGAAAATGAAAACACAATGTATCAAAATTTATATGGCTCAGCTAAAGTAGTGCATAAGAAGTAATGTATAGACATAAATGCTTTTATTAGAAGGAAGAAAGTAATTTAATTTCCTAAAGCAACTTAAGTTCCTACTTTAAAAAACTTTTTAAAAAGAATAAGTCAAACACATAAGGAGAAAGGAACTTACAAAAAGCAAAAAAAAAAAAAATCAATAAATTAGAAAGAAAAGAAAAATTGATTAACTGAACTGAATGTAAGGTAAGTATAGATTTTGCTTTTGTTTAAAATGTTCATATTTTGTTTATCATGGATTTTTTTTCAAATTTCTAAAATATTGTGTTAAAATATTATTTATCTTGATTATGGAACCCTTTGGTGTCACCTTACATTTTGTGCCTATATAGAGCCTCACTCACCTATTCCTGGTTCCAATTCTGGATGGAACCATCTGGTTTTGTAATTGTTTGCTTTTTTATGTTTAGTTATTCTTGCCACAACTAATGTAATATCTGACACACAGCAATCACTTAGTAAGTACAAAGTGAATAAATGAATAAATTAACTGCAGGGGTTTTCATTGCAGTACTGTTTGTGATAGAAAAATGTAAAGTCAATAAATGAAAGTTTAAATTATGATACATCCATGCTATATAAAATTTACAAAAGAATAAGACATACATGCATGTGCTAACATGAGAAGGTATCATACATGTTGCAGATTAAAAAGCAATTGCAAAATAATGTAAATAGTATAACATCATAGATAGACGGTAGATGGATGATAGATAGATTATACAGTACATTAACAGAAGTTATCTTTAAGAATGTGAGTTTAATTGTGAGTTAGAGCATGATGTGAAGGGAAATGTATATCTAGTGCTTTACCTACTTCTGAATTATTTGAACTCTCAAAGAGCTCACAGTCATATATTAGTATTAAAAGATATATTTTAAATGGGAAAAAAATTATTATTTTTTAATTTAATAAATCTTTATTGTTCAGATTATTACAACTGGTCTTTTTTCCCACATAGCTCCCCTCCACCCGGCTCCCAAAATGTCTCTGCCTTTATCTCCCTCCACTGTCCTTGTCCATAAGTGTACGATTTTCATCCAGTTTCTCCTTGTACCCCCATTACCCTTTTCCCCGAGAATTGTCAGTCCACTCCCTTTCTATGCCCCTGATTCTATTATATTCACGAGTTTATTCTGTTCATCAGGTTTTTAATTCACTTAATTTTTAGATTCACTCGTTGATAGATATGTATTTGTTGTTCATAATTTTTATCTTTACCTTTTTCTTCTTCCTCTTCTTAAAGAGTGCCTTTCACCATTTCATGTAATACTGGTTTGATGTTGATGAGCTCCTTTAATTTTTTCTTATCTGTAAAGCTTTTTATCTGACCTTCAATTCTGAATAATAGCTTTGCTGGGTAGAGCACTCTTGATTGTAGGTTTTTGCTATTCATCAGTTTGAATATTTCTTGCCACTCCCATCTGGCCTGCATAGTTTCTGCTGAGAAATCAGCTGACAATCCTATTGCTGCTCCCTTGTAGGTAATTAACTGTTTTTCTCTTACTGCTTTTAATATTCTCTCTTTGTCTTTTGCTCTTGGCATTTTAATTATGATTTGTCCTGGTGTGGTCCTCTTTGGATTCTTTTTGAGGGTTCTATGCACTTCCTGGACTTGTAAGTCTATTTCTTTCACCAGGTGAGGGAGGTTTTCTGTCATTTCTTCAAATAGGTTTTCAGCATCTTGCTCTCTCTCTTCTTCTGGCACCCCCATAATTCTGAACAAACTGAATAAAAAGATTTATTTAAAAAAAAAAAGACAACTACAACAAGGCTATACACACAGTCCACAAAGGGGTGCACCAAGAGAGATGTTCTTCTCCCCTCTTCCCCGATAGCTCTCCTCCACCTGATTCCCCATCCTCCATGCTCTTACCCTCACCACCACCACCACCACCACTGTCCTCATTCAAGAGATTTTGTCCAATCTTTTCCGGCATTCTGTTCATTAGATTTTTTACTCAGTGATTTTTAGATTCACTTGTTGATAGGTATCTATTTGTTATCACTTTGTTGTTGACAATTTTTATTTTTACCTTTTTCTTCTTCTTCCTCTTCTTAGAGAATACCTTTTAGCATTTCATATAAACCTGGTTTGGTGGTGATGAACACCTTTAGCTTTTTCTTGTCTGTGAAGCCCTTTATCTGACCTTCAATTCTGAATGATAGCTTTTCTGGGTAGAGCACTCTTGGTTGTAGCTTCTTGCTATTCATCACTTTGAATATTTCCTGCCACTCCCTTCTGGCCTGCATAGTTTCTGTTGAGAAATCAGCTGACAATTGTATGTGTACTCCCTTATAGTTAAATAACTGCTGCTTTCAAGATTCTCTCTTTGTCTTTAGCTCTTGGCATTTTAATTATGATGTGTGTTGATGTGGTCCTCTTTGGATTCCTTTTTGGGGTGGTACTCTGCATTTTCTGGACTTGTAAGTCCATTTCTTTCACCAGGTGGGAGAAGTTTTCTGTCATTATTTCTTCGAATAGGTTTTCAGTATCTTGCTCTCTCTCTTCTTCTGGCACCCCATAATTCTGATGTTGGTTTGCTTGAAATTGTCCCAGAGGCTCCTTATACTATCTTTACAATTTTAGACTCTTTTATTTTTGTTTTTCTGGTTGGATGTTTTTTGCTTCCTCGTATTTCAAACTTTGGTTTGATTCTTGGGGGTCCATTAGTCTACTGTTGGATTTCTGTATATTATTCTTTATTTTAGATAGTATATGCTTAATTTCTGACTGGTCCTTTTCCATTTTTTTGGCATTCTCATTAAGATCCTTAAAGATCTCGCTAAGTTTCTCAGAGGTCTCACTAAATTTCTTGGCAGTTTGTACAAGATTTTTGAGTAACCTTATAAATGTGGTTTTGAACTCTATGTCTAATAATTTGCTTTCCTCCATTTCTTTTATTCATGATGTGTTTCTTTGTCTCTGCATTTTGGCTGCTTCCTGGTGTTGATGGAGTGGCTTTGTGTGCTAGTTGTCCTTTATGGCCCAGTAGCTCCACCTCCCCAATCACCTGAGGTGGACACTCTTGGTGCACCCCTTTGTGGGCTGGGTACACAATCTTGTTGTAGTTAAGCCTTGATTTTTATTGGTACACTGGGAGGAACTGACCTCCAGGCTAATGAATGTCAGAATTAGCTATGTTTATAATGGAATAACTGCTGTGCTGGAGACACCCCTATGGGGCAGGACTTTCTTCAGTGGGGCTTTGGTGTTCACCGAGTCTGCCCCTTAAGTGTGTCACTTATGGATGTGAGGAGTTGAAATCTGGTGTCATCTCACACTGACCTCTAGGTACACTGATTCTTGGATCTCCAAAGAGGTACAAGTCAGCTACTGTCTGAGGCCACCCAGCAGGAGCTATAGGGAGATCTTTAGACTTCTCCTCTTTGCTTAGAGTTTGGAAGTTTTGGAGTTGTCTGACCCAGTTGCAATGTGTTAGGTTAAGTTGCTAGAGGACAGGTCATTCATATGCAAAAGCCGCTGTGCACAGCTTGAAGGGTTTGTAAATTGGGCGGTACAGGGCCTCAGGGAATCACTAGGTTAGGGCGTGGAAAATAGCGCTGGCTGCCAGTCAGCCCTCTCTCCGTTTCCACATTTTCATGTTCTGTTCCATGTCCTGCATCCTGAGCCCCAGTGCAGTAAACAATGATTCCTGTGCACACCTCTGAGAAAGCCACCCTCTCCTTCTGACCCGGTGGCCGACAGTCCAGTTTCTCCCTATATGAGCCTGTGTCCCCAGAATCTCTCTAGAAACTGGAGTTCAGAGCAGTTGGGAACTTGTAACTCCCTCCCAATTGAAAAGAAACAGCTCACACCAGCCCGATTTGCGCACATCTCCGTACCTCTGCCTTTCTGAGCCTCTGCTCATCCTACCAGGTCTCAATGCACTTTTTTCTTTCTTTCTAGTTGCAGAACTTCCACTCCGACAGCTTTCCCATGGTTCTGGGGGATAGTCGTTTTGTCTTTTAGTTGTAGTTTTGGTGTGGTTGTGAGCGGCAGTACTTATAGGTATATACCTTACATTGCCATCTTGGTCTCTTTTTTGTAGTTAAGTCTTGATTGTTGTTGGTATCATTGGGAGGAATTGACCTCCAAGTCATCTGGTTGCGAGGATCAACTGTTTCTATGCTGGGAGAACTTCTGTGCTGGAGTGAGCCTATGATACAAGACTTGCAAAATTGCAAAAGCCTCTATATTCAGTTTGGATGGGGTGTAGTCTCAGGGCTCAGAAAACAGCCTTGGTTTCCCATCAGTTCTGCCCTACGCAGCCCCTGGGTCTCAGTATCCCTCAGTAATTGCTGCAGCCCTCTCTGTGCGCACTTGCGCTCACACACCTCCAGACCTCTTCCTTTCATAGCTCCTGAGTTTCCATGTACTCTAGGGACCCATATGAGTCTGGTCCCCAGGGTCTCGCATGAAACTGGGGTTCAGTGCAGTCGGAACTGGAGTTCAGCTCTGTCAGGAGATTCTGTCTTTTTCCCGCTAGAGAAAACCAGCGGCACAATCAGCAATCAGTCCTCTCTGCATGCACTGGCGCATGCTCCTCCAGACCTCTGCCTTTCGCAGCTCCCCTGAGTTTCTGTGCACTCCTCCCTTTTTCCAACACTCCAGACTTCCCCGGTATGAGTCTCACCCAGAACTGGTGTTTGGTGCAATCAGGAGTTTCCGTCTCCCTCCTGGTAGAGGAAGCCAGCCAGGCATTCCACCGCCCATCCTCTTCATGTGTGTGTCTCCATACTTCAGCTTTTTGAAGCTCCTCTGAGTCTCCATGAGGCCCTCTCTTTCTTTCTAGTTGTAGAATTTGCACTCAACCAGCTTTCCTTTGGCTCTGGATGATGTCCGTTTTGTCTCTTACCTGTAGTTTTGAAATTGTTGTGTGAGGCAGGTGTTCACCTATGTCGCCATCTTGGTTTTCCTCTTCTTCTTCCTCTTTTTAAGGAATACCTGTCAGCATTTCATATAATCCTGGTTTGGTGGTGATGAACTCCTTTGTGTGCTAGGTGTCCTATATGGCCCAGTGGCTCAGCCTCCCCACTTACCTGGACACTCTTGTTGCACCTCTTTATAGGCTGTGTGCACAGTCTTGTTGTAGTTAAGCCTTGATTATTGTTGGTATCACTGAGAGGAATTGACCTCCAGGCCAATTGGCTGTGAGGATCATTTGTGTCTTCACTGGGAGAACTTCTGTGCTGGAGACACTCTTTTGAGACAAGATTTGCAAAAACCTCTGTGCTCAGCTTGGATGGGGCGAAGTCTTGGGCAGAGCATATAGTATTGGTTTCCTGTCAGCCCTGCCCTAATAGGCCCCTGTGTCTCAGTGTCCCAAGGTAATCACTGCAAGCACCTCTGAGAGAAAGCCACCCTCGAGTTCTGCCTGCTGCCAGACAGTCCAATTTCTCCCCAAATGAGTCTGGGTTCCCAGAAACTCACCCGGAACTAGAGTCCCATGCAGTTGGGACCTTTTGTCTCCTTCCCACTTGAGAAAGCCAGCCACATACTCAGTTTCCCGCCCTCTCCATGTGCACCTTGGTACCTCTGCCTTCTGAAGTTCCTCTGAGTCTTAGTGTGCTTTTCTCCTTCCCAGAAGTTCAGTTTCACCATGTATGAGTCTCATTCCCCAGAGTCTCACCCAGAATTGGCGTGCAGTGCAGTCAGGAACTTTTGTCTCCCTCCCAATTGAGAAAGCCAGCCGCACACTCAGTTGCCAGTCCTCTCTGTGCACACGTCTCAGTACCTCCATTTCCTGAAGCTCCTCTGAGTCTCAGTGTGCTTTTCTCTTTCCTTCTAGTTGTAGAATTCCCACTCAGCCAGCCTTCCAGTGGTTCTGAATGATGTCCATTTTGTCTTTGAGTTGTAGTTTTGAAATTGTTGTGTGAGGTAGCCGTTAAGGTGTTTATCTATGCCACATCTTGGTTTCTCCTCTAAATATATTTTTAAAATAAGTATTTAAAAGGGTTTACCACCTCCTGGAAGACTTTATTCATGGAATACTGCTAAATGCCATTTTACTGTGAATGTCCTCAGCATAACCTCCACTTGCAAGTATCCACATCTACGTACACTATGTCTTATCCACCAGATTGAAAATACCTTTTGAAGCTGATACTTTTACTTCTTATGTCTTTCCATTAGACAACTCAATATTATTCTATCTAGAGTTGTATCTACTATCTTACAAATGTGTGGCCATGTGGATCTCACTCACCGTATTTATATATGGCATTCAAATCTATTACTATAGGATTTCTCTTTATATACATGCAAGAGATCACCATGAGTACTTAGCTGAATCAGTTATAAAACAATTATGAGTCACACTTAGAGATTTGGCATGGTGTTATCTTTCCACAGAAGTTCCTAAGCACCAAATGACTTATGCTAAAACTAATACAATATTATAGGATAACAATTTAGTGTCAAGCTTGAAGAGAAATGAATATAACACAACATTCAAATATGTTATCTAACAATCTCTTATCATCTGTAAAATTTTCCAAAATGTATTAAAAATTAAGGAGACAAAAGTAACCAATGACAGGATGTCTTGTACAAAGGTTTTATCTTTCTTTTTCTAATTCTTGACTCTGGAGATGGTTCCACATGTTCCTAGGGACCCTAGGATCCGCAGAGCAAGTAGATGAGTTGATGCAAATGAGCATGTCTGCGAAGCTTTGGAGAAGAACTAAAGTTACCGAATGACTTTCTAAAACCCAAGTCCATGAAGGCTTACCATTTGTCTTTGAAAACTTTCTGCAGCTTCTACATATATTGGATTATACCACAACATATTTCTTCAAAGTTGACTTATGTTTGTGCGAGTCTGGAGTGATATGTTTTTGCACAGCCTGAAGTGAATAGAGTGGGTCCTGACATGCATTTACATCTCTGCATGCAAAGAGATGCAATATAAGTCAGTCTTACTATGATATTACCTGCTGACACTGCACTGAATTCAGAGATCAATTGCATTAAAATTTTTACTGTTCTCATGCTTGCATTGAGATTTACAGTCCAAATTTCCTATCTACCGATTGCAAAACTACTTAAATTCTAAAATTTAGATTAGAGGATGGAGAGGGAGAAGAATATATTTAGAAAAAGTAAGTGGGGGACTTTAAAAATCTGTCATCTGAAAGTTTAAAAAACTGTAAAGCTCTCTTTAACTTCCAGCTAAAACAAATCATCTTTATTTAATACTCCTATTAAAAATGAAGGTGCCCTGGCCAGTGTGACTCACTTAGTTGGAATGTCACCCTGTACACTAAAAGGTGGCAAGTTTTTTTTTAATATTTTATTGATTTTTTACAAGGAGGAAGGGAGAGAGACAGAAAGTCACAAACATCGATGAGAGAGAGATATCGATCAGCCGCCTCCTGCAGGCCGCACAGTGGAGATGTGCCCACAAGCAAGGTACATGCCCCCAACCGGAATCAAACCTGGGACCTTTCAGTCTGCAAGCCGACACTCTATCCACTGAGCCAAACCGGTCTCGGCAAGGTGGCAAGTTTTATTCCTGGTCAGGGTACATATCTAGTTTGGGGCATGTGCAGAAGGCACCGATTGATGTTTCTCTCTCATGTCAATCTCTTTCTTTCTCTCTCCCTTCCTCTCTAAAATCAATAAAGCTCTTTAAAAAATTGAATGTGATATAACTATGAGCATGTTAAGATTAACAGATACCTTGGAGACAAAAAAATAAGTAGTCACAATTTTCTGGTTTACATTCATATAAAGATGCTTTAATTTATTTTTAAATTTGTTTTAAAAATAAAAATATTACTTGGAACTTACCATTTATTTCTTAATTATCTATTTATCACTTACTATTTCTCAAACAACCAACATTTCTTTGTGTATTTTACATTTTGTTTTCCTTCAGGCCATTGACAATGCAGATGATAAGTCAACACACTTAGAAAAGCATAAAGTAAACTGATAACATCCAACATACTATTTAATGGCCAAGTCCCAAATCTACTTGTGACCCCTTACACCCATTGTCAGCTCAGAAAATACTGATTCACTTTAATGAGATCCAGTGCATAAACAGACCAAAAAGGCAAAACAGTAGTGTCAAAAATAAGTGCCAGATTAATTAACAAATCAGAAAAACCCATACTTACCAAATACAAAGGCTGAAAGGCCATGTTTTGGATGAAGTCTGTTTTGTAGGAGAATGTTGACAATACTTAATCAAGGTTAGTATCCTATATTTAAGATAAAGGGTTGTTTCAAGTATATTTTTCCCCAAATAATAATTGAGATTTTGAAGCTCTCCCCTCACTGGAAAGATAATAGATTCAATACATAGATCCCTGAATAATATAGCTAAAAAAACATCTCTAAAAACTTCTTCCTTTCTCCTTCCCTACAGCAACATCTACCAAATCACCAGAAAGGAATTCTAAATGAAAGATAAAATGTATCTTAGACAGCTGCTCTCTTTTTCCACCAAGAAAATTTATTCTGGAAGCATGATACAACAAAAAATGAGTAAGGGCGATGGCATTAGAAAAACATGGCTTTTTGCTTTTCATTTTCTTACCTTGTTGAGCCTTTGTTTCCTCATCTGAGAAATGGCGATAATACCTTGCTTACGCTATTTGACAGCCATATGAGATATCTACATGGTGCATCACGGAGCACATTGACACTGCACATGAGGTTGGCCAGGAGGACTTCTTCTTCCTATTGTTCCCCTTTTGTATGATTGTGTCTTTCCACACATGGCACCAAGGTGTCTGCCATGCTTGTAAAATTTCACAAGTACTCAGCAGCATCTCAGATTAATGAACGAATTTATGAACTCTGACACTGAATTACCGAAGAGATGAACAAAATCACTTCCACAGTTGAGGGCTCAACTCTTTGAGACCAAATGAATATTTTTTTTGTTCTAACAAGCAGGTACAATGTTAAGGAATGTTGAAAGAAGAAATTGCTATACAACAAGCATGATTTTCTTCAAGCAAGCTAAGCTGCTATGATGTTTTACTTTATGGTTTATGCAGAAATATAGATGTCAGTGAATTTGTGCTAAGGTCCTTAATGTTCTGTTTTAGAGATTTTTTTTTCAAGTGTTTCTTCCTTACAAACCTTGCTGGTTAGAAGAAAGTATCAAAATGACAGTTAAGGTATTGAAACTCTCCATATACTGGGAAGATAATAAATGTATAAATAATATAACCCAGAAAACATTTCTGTAATGTTTTCCTCTCCCTGTTCCCACTGAACCAACAGCTTACTTCCCTGAGGCATTTGAGAGAGTGACCAGAGTATTAAAAATAAAAGTGTAGCAAGGTAAGCAAAAAACAGACAACTGATTCCTCCAGAAAAATAAAAAGTTTTGTTCAGCACTTACCAAAACAGGTAGCCCAATGCATGCACGCAAGCAAACTTTTACAGAGTTCTTGGCTTTATAAATACTAAATGAAAGGGGAGAAAACACATATTCACCACTCACACCCCATCATTAAAAGCAGTTTAGCACAGGAAAGATGTCACTGCCAACACAGTAATAAGACCTTTTCGGGTCTGACACCCAAAGTCTAGCTGACACAGGAGGCCACAGAACACACTTACAATGACCTGCTCCCTGCCTAGGAAAGAGCATGGATGGTGGTTCCTGACCAAGTGTAATAGTGGTATAATGGTCTGCTCTGAAGGCTGCTTTATTTGGCAATTATTGGGAATAGGTCTCTATACTAGCTACATAATTTCTCACAGGGATGCTACATCATCTGAGAGCTTCAGGTTCTATTAGCCTGGAAAATGTAATCTACAACGAGGGAGGAAGTGTGCAACAGCATGACCAGGAAGTCTCTACAAGGCGAAAATGCCTGCCGTAAAGAATGACATGCTGATTTAAGTGCTGCTGTCAACATTTGCTCCCTGCAGGCCCCAAGGACCAATACACTCTTGTAGGGAAGCAAATTTGGGTCTTATAGATAGACAAAGCTCCTAGAACTGATTATTCAGTCACATCCCCAGGAACTCTCAACACATTTCATATTTTTCAATTTGAAAGAATGGTACTACTTTATCTAGAAATCTCCTTTCTCCCAGAAATATAATCCATCAACAAAAATATCACATCAGCAAAAAAAAGGGGGGGAGGGGATTAAGTGTCTCCTATTTCCTTTTTAGTCTCCTATATACAATGATGGATATCTAATATACTACTGCCGTTAAAAAAAATTATTAGGCAGTGGAACTATTCTTGCCCATCGCAGTGAATGACTCAGTAAAATGTTGTTGAATCAGGATCTCAAACTTCACCAGTTCTGATAACCAACTTCACAAAAAGGGTTTATCACTCAACAGTTTGTATTTCAAAAACTGATCTCAGACAAATGTACTCAGAGAGACAGATATACACAAATTCTTGTTGTTTGAGTAGGTTTTAGCTTTAGTGACAAGTTCTAAAGTGTTGCTAAATTTTCACCATGTCATTTGATATTATCACTTGGAACATAACACACTTGTTTTGATGACACCCTTAGCGAATGACTTGGACCAAGTTAGAGCTAGAAGGAGCTTTAAGTGTATTGTCACTTTGTGGAAACTGCGATATACTGGTATACCTACACTCCAATTTCTATAAACATTCAAAATTTTGAAGTAGATATAAAATAAACAAAAATGAAAGACTACATATACAAAAAAGAAAAATTACACATACAAATTGAAGTAAAAGGAAGTTAACAAATCATAGAATGCAAGTCTGAGTCACAAGAAAGTTGGCTTAGCCCAGGGGGAGGATTCAGTAGACTGAGGCAAGTTTCTACCTCACTTCACCTCACCTTCTCTGCTCCCTTTAAGCTCCAGACATTGCCTGAGGTCCACAGTACAGGTGCATAACACCAACTCCTTACTCTCAGAGACCTCTCAGTTTACTAGACAAGAGGAAAGAAAACATAAACCTTTACAAAATCCATAGTAGGGAAACTAAAAGAAGAGCACCTGAGTAGTTAGGACTGGGGAAAAGACATTGGAAGTGTATGAAGATTTAAACAAGTCTCAAGCACAGAGGAACTCAACTTCGCATGCCATGCAATAAGTGACATTCCAGCCTCAGAACACTGATAAGGGGATCAGACAATGTCATTTGCTGCCAAAGATACGTAAATTGCTTACTGTTGACTTAAAACTTGTGAACACCATAATGCTGTAGTATAATCAGATTACCTGGGAGCAGAACAATCCATTCCACACTTTTCTTTTTCACTAGTGCCACCTCAAACAGAGTCCACTATCAGGCATGGTCACAGCACACTGAGGTGCCTCCTTTAAATATATATATTCATTTCAGAGAGGAAGGGAGTGAGAGAGAGAGATAGAAACATTAATGTTGAGAGAGAATCATTGATCGACTGTCTCCTGCATGCCCCCTACCCAGGCATATGCCCTGACCGGGAATCAAACTGTGATCTCCTGGTTCATAGGTCCAGGCTCAATCACTGAGCCACACCAGCTGGGCAAGGTTGCCTCCTTTTAAGCTCAACATACATGAATGGATGTATACCGATGTGAACCCAGAGGAATAAGAGGGATTCCTTAGGCCAATCCAAAGTGCCATTTCTCTTCTAAAAATGCTATAACAATTTATAGAAGAGAAAATGTGGGAATGCAATAAGCTTATGAAAAGGCATTCAGCCCCAAAATTACAAGGAAATTAAACCAGCATTTAGGTACAATCTTACATCAGTTAAATTGGTAAACATCTTAAATCAGACCATACCAGTGTTGACAAAGATGTGGAGCAACTGGACTTCATATTCACTCTGGAGAAGAGAGGAGATTGGTACAAATATAGTATAGCATACTGTGGTAATATCTAGGAAGCTTAGCTTGTATGTGGGCACAAGAAAAACACTGTGTTCAAGAGCAAAAGTTCAGACACAAATTAAATGCCCCACTGCAGGAAACTAGATAGAGTGTGTCATGTTGAACAAAAGCAAAGTGCAGCTGTTAAAATGAATAAACTGGGGCCACATATAATAGAGAGTCTTCAGAAACATAATGTTGAAAGAAAAAAAATGAGTTGCAGGAAGGACACACAGTATAATGTCCCATTGTTTAAAATCCACAAAAATATGATAAACGTTCATGGAGGCTTAGATTTGTATAAAAAGTATTTCTAAAAACCAATAGCATGAAAGATATTAAATTCATGATGGTGATTATTTGTGGAATGGGGGCAAAAGAATAGAGTTAGGAAGCAGTACTCTGCAGTATAATGTTGGGTTTGTTTGTTTTAAGTATCTCCAGTGAAGATGGCAAAAATCTCCAAATGTAATAAATCTGATTGGTAGATATGTAGATGGTCACAATGTTAGCCTCTATACTTATCTACAAATGTAAGATGTTTTATAATAACATAGTTGATTATTAAATAAGAGAAAAACAAAATAAGAAAAAAAAGTTGTTCCTTTGCACTATGGGCTATGCTTACTGGTATATGTTCTTTAGTTAATCCCTTCACCTTCCTTTATCCAGTCCCTCCGACCACCGCCCCTCTGACAGCTGTCAGTCTGTTCCATGTATCTATGCCTCTGTTTCTATTTTGTTCCACATAATAGTGAGATCATATGATATTTGTCTTTCTCTGATGGTTTATTTCGCTTAGCATAATACTCTCAGGTCAGGCAAATTTTGGGGAGCTGTCCCCATATGTCTACATCACTTATATTTCTAGTACTTAGAAAAAGCCTTCTTTTTCCTCCAAAACCCTTGTTTTATACCAGTGGATATCTAGGAGTTCATCCTTTTTCTTTCTTTTTTTTCAAATTCTGTATATTTTTAAATGTTCATAATAGGCCCATCTGGTAAATATATATGTTAGACCTGGAGGAAATGCTTTGAAATTTTTACTTATGTGAGATAGGGCAGCTCCCTGGCAAAGAGCAGGGAAATGGCTGGAAGACATCTCCTAGAAGTACATAGCAATCACAATACTAATCCACACACATGGAATTCTCAAAGGCAATTTCTTTTTGAACTTGACAAAATTAATACTAAAGTTCCCTGAAAGAATGAACAGACAGACAAGTTAAGAATCAAGGAAAAATAAGAGTACTAGAAAAAACTTATTCAGCTCCATATAAAAACACAATAGAAGGATAAATGAGATTGTATGTACTCTGACTAAAATGTAATAGACTCCATTTCTGGAATTATCACATATATGATTTATTTTTAAAAAACTTCCTGTAAATACTGGATTAAATGTAAGTAACATCTGCTGAAAAGCAAGGTTGAAACGTGAAAATAGTAGGGAAGTCTCCAGAGGCCCAAACCCAGATCTCAACTAAGAGCAACTTGTAGACTGCTGCCTGTCTGGAAACACTCTCAGTGACACACTGAGAAATAATGTCTTCCCAGCTCTCTGAACATACCTTAGCCCAGGCAAATTGACACATATAAGTGACAATCACAACCCTCTCCAGTGTGTAAAACTTGTGTATGAGTAGGGTCTCTAGACCTTGCCAGTGATCAGGGCTGATCGGGGTCTTCTGGCTACCAGATGGGGCCTCCCTTCCCCAGCTTCTGGCTGCTGGCTGGGGCCTTTCTTCATTCTGCCCTGCCCCCTGATGGTCAGTGCATGTCATAGTGAGCAACTGAACTCCTGGTCTCCTGGTTGAACTCCCGAGGGGAAAATTTACACATTAGGCTTTTATATAGAGAGATATGCATGTACTAGTGCTATCATATATATATATATTACTAGAGGCCCAGTGAGTGAAATTCATGAACAGGTGCAGTTCCTAGGCCTGGCCAGCAATCAAAGTGTGAGTGTCTGGCATGGAAGGGTAGGTCCCAGCTGATCTCTGAGCCCTGGACAACCCTTCTACTTGAGTCATGGTGCCCAAGTCCCCATGCAGAGATGTGGTGAACATGGCTGGATCCCACAGGCCAGGATGCAGCAAGGGCCTCTGGGCCGCCCAGTGGTGTGACACAGAAGCCAAGCGGACAGCATGCTCTCTCTTGGCCAGGCTCACAAACCGGTTCCTGTGGTCCCCCTGGGGTCCCAGCAGCTGTGGCCTTGCTCACCCAGAAGATGCCACATGGGCACAGGGTGGGCTCTTTGCAGGCACCTGGCACCTAAGTGCGGGGCTTCCCCAGCATGCAAGCCCTGGTGCCCCAGGGGAGGGTAGAGGAGTGAGAGTGAGCTCGGCAGATACCCCACATTTTTACTGCACCTCTGTTCCAGTCACTCCTGCCCACAGGTAGCCAGTGAGAGGTTGCAGTGCATTGCTGATGCCTGCCAAGTTCCACACCACCCCTTGGTGGTCAGCATACATCATAGTGAGCAGTCAAACTCCTAGTCTCCTGGTCAAATTCCCAGTCGAAAAACTGCCCCAGGGGACAATTTGCATATTAGGCTTTGAATACCTATACATATAAAACCCTAATATGCAAATAGACCAAACGGCAGAACAACCAAACAACTGAACAACTGGTTGTTATGATGTGTGCTGACCACCAGGGAGCATGTTTGGAACACAGTGGGTGTTCGCAGCAGGCGGCAAAGCACAGAACATGGCAGGTGCTGGCCACAGTGGGATGGTGGAGCAGGTGAACAGGGGTGCCAGACCAATGCAATGTGCCAGTCACTGTCATCAGGGTAAGCCTGTGGTGATTACTGAAAATTCTTTGCTCCCACATGCCGCAGTCCCGCCCAGTGCTTGCAGCTGCTGCTGGCACCAGCCTTGCTCACACCCACAGCCAGTGCCAGAGCTGCCACTTGCACCCACTGCCAACACCTGGAGCCAGCCCTGATCGCTCAGCACTGTTCGTGGGTGCAAGCAGCGACTGCTGGCCGTGATCACCTCTCAGGGCTTCCCCAATTCCTCCTGCTCCTGACAGATGATCAGGGACAGCAGCTGCCTTTTGTACTCACTGCCGGAGACTGCCCCACTCATACCCACTGCTGGCTCAAGAGCCAGGCTTGGACCTACTGCTGGTGTCCAGCACCAATCCCGATCACTCGGAACCCTCAGTAGGTGCAGACAGCGGCTGCTGGCCCTAATCGCCCCTGAGGGCTTCTCCACCTCCCCCTGCTCCTGAGGGGTGATGGGGACAGCAGTTGCCACTCTCACCCACTGACGGCACCGGCCCCATTCTCAATCACTGCAGGCACCAATTCCACTTGCTCTACACCATCAGTGGGTACAAGTGGGGCCAGTGCTGTCAGCGGGTGGAAGTGGCAGTGATAGGAGTGGGGCTGCCCACAGAGAGGGGACGATGGGCTGTGGCAGGAAGGATCAGATGGGAACATGGAGGATGGCCCAAGACCTGTCCCTGTGCACACCACAGCCTTGTGGTCCACAGTTCCTTTCAAGGTGTATGAATTCATGCACTGGGCCCCTAGTATAGGATAAAACCATATCCAGATGTGTAAATTTAAAGTATGAGTATGTGTGTATGTGTGCACGTGAATGTGTGTACATATTTTAACATGGATTATCCTGAGCACCTCCTAGGATGTGCCCCACCTCCAAATTGGGAAACTACTGATCTATATCAGTCTATATTCTATAAAGCAAGTGTGAGGTAGTTAGAAAGCCCCATGTACTTTCTCTACTTCTGGCTGATGGCTGAATTACTATTCATTTCTTTAGTTTTGACCTATAGTATATAGCTTCCCATAGTTTTGACCTA
>PVJN01032266.1:0-24277 GCA_004026805.1 Lasiurus borealis | reverse complement strand
GCTAGTGAAGGCAAGAAGAGAGAGGTTTGTGAGGATTTGTAGTAGGGGATTTGAAATTAGATATATAAAAGGGGTGAAATTTTAACTAGGTAAAGAGAAAGAATAGGGAGAATCTAAAGTTGGAAAAGGGAAAGAGAACTAAGACAACAAAATGGGGAAAATTAGGAGGAAGGTGTTGGCATAAAGGTAGAGTTGAGTTGGAGTAATATTATACTAAAGGAAAGATGAAAATAGAATGTAGAACTCTAATCCCGAAATAAAATAAATAGAAAACAAAATGACACTTTTTTTCCAAGAATTAAAGTACTAATATTAAATAATAATACTAGTTCAAAACAAAAATGCAATCGTTAAAAAGGAAAAAATCAATTGATGCGGAAAGAAAAAAAAATGGTCTTTTAATTAAAATATGTGAAAATGAAAAATAAAAGAAAGAAAAAAAGGAAAAGGAAAAAAAGAAAAAAAAATAGAATGCTCCTTCACTTCCACTATTATTCTGTGTGTCATCCACTGGGTGGCAGTGTTTCAGAATTGATCTCTGAGACAAAGCAGGGGACCTCTCCAGGCTGTGCTCAGATCCTGCTACTCTGTGGTTCTCAAAGCCAGTTTGTGGGGGATTTGCAGCCGGGACACTGTAATAACTCCCAGGCTGTCCTTCTGCCCCAGAAAAAAAAAAAAAAAAAAAAAAAAAAAAAAAAAAAAAAAAAAGGAGTCGTTTTCCAGAACTCTCCTCCGTCAACAGCTCAGAGGGTTTGCCTCCACACTTAGGGATCACGCCCTGACCACCCCTGGGAACCTCTCCAGAGGCAGCTTTCCCGTAGCCAGACTCCCAAGGCATACGAGTCTCTGTTGTGCAGGGGTAGGAGACCTCACCCTGACCCAGGTGAAATCTGACACTTCCTCGTGCTGCCTGGATCTCCGAATCCCCTGCCCACGGGTCCGAGCTGCCTGGAAAGCCGAGCTCTGTGTCCCGGGCTGCTCGGGTGCCTCCGTCAGCCGCAGCTTCCAGACCTACCTCTTATCCCAGGCGCAGTCTGACCTCACCGTGTGCTCCCTGGGTCTCTGAGTCCGCTGCATGTCCGTGCTGATTGGAGAGCAGAACTCTGGGTCCCCGGGTCCCCAGCTGCTTGATGTGTGTGCAGCTGCCGGCTTCAGATGGCTGCAGACATCTACCTCCCTCTGAAAGATGGTGCGGTCTCCACGTTCGTGCTGAGGGCTCCGGCGGGCAAAAACCCCTTGGCAGTGGGGCTGCCCGGCTGGGAGAGCCCCGTCCAGCAGTTCCCCGCCTTCTCCTGGAGGATAACTGGCTCTTAACTTGCCACCAAACACTCCCAGTGTGACTCTCAGCCGCTCTCTCTCCTTCTGCCCAGCGACAAAGCTCCAGAGGCGTCTGTTTACTCCGCCGCCATTTTCTCTCCCCTCCAGAAATGAAAGAGGAGAAATAACAACAACCCCCAGCCCCAGAAATACAAAGGATGGTTAAAACATTACTATGAACAGCTCTACTACTACAAACTGGACAACGTGTAGGAAATAGACATATTCCTAGAAAAATATAACCTTCCAAAACTCAATCAGGAAAATTCTAAACATCTCAATAGGTCAATAACTATGGAAGAAATTGAAGCAGTCATCACAAACCTTCCAGCAAACAAAAGCCCGGGGCCAGATGGTTTCACAGGGAATTTTGACCAAACATTCAAGGAAGAACTAAAACCTATCTTCCTCAGACTATTTCAAAAAATTCAAGAGGAAGGAACACTTCAAAGCTTCTTCTATGATGCCACCATCACCCTAATATCAAAACCAAATAAAGACAACACAATGAAAGAGAATTACAGGCCAATATCCCTCATGAACATAGATGCCAAAACCTCAACAAAATTCTAGCAAATCGGATCCAGTAGTACATCAAAAATATCATTCACCATGACCAAGTAGTATTTATCCCAGGAATGTAAGGATGGTACAATATCTGCAAGTCAATAAACATGATACATCACGTAAACGAATTGAGAGATAAAAACCACATAGTCATATCAATTGATGCAGAAAAAGCATTTGACAAAATCCAACTATGGAATTTTGATAAAAACTGTCACCAAGGTGGGAATAGAAGGATTATACCTCTACATAATAAAAGCCATATATGACAAACCTAAAACCAACATCATACTCAATGGACAAAAACTAAAACCATTTCCCCTAAGAACAGGAACAAAACAAGGATGCCCACTCTCACCTCTCCTGTTTGACATAGTACTGGAAGTATTACCCGTTGTGATTAGACAAAAAGAAGAAATAAAAAACATCCAAATTGGAAAAGAAGAAGTAAAACTGTCCTTATTCGCAGATGACATGATATTGTGCATAGAAAACCATCAATGTGAGAGAAAAACATCATTTGGCTATCATTTGCATGCCTCCTATTGGGAATCGAGCCTGCAACCAGGGCATATGTTCAGACTATTAACCAAACTTGCAACCCTTTGGTGCATGGGATGACACTCAATGAATTGAGCTACCCGAGCCAAGGCTAAAATATTTTTAATGTAAACATATCATCTTGCCCTAACAGGTTTGGCTTAGTGGATAAAGCCTTGGCCTGTGGACTGGAGGGTCCTATGTTCAATTCCAGTCAAGGGCATGTAGCTTGGTTGTGGGCACATCCCCAGTGAGGGGTGCGCAAGAGGCAGCTGATTGATGTTTCTCATCAATGTTTCTAACTCTATCCCTCTTTCTTCCTCTCTATAAAAAAATCAATAAAATATATTTTAAGAAATACCTTCTGTATTTTTAAAGTCTTACTTAGAGCTATATAATCACCTGAGCTCAATGAATTTTAATTGATATATATATTTCAAACTATGTTAAATTTTGCTATGATTATTAATATGTTCAGGATATCTTTTTATATCGGTTTTAAGTTTGGTAATTTTCCAGAGAATCTTGTCACTTAGAATAATTTTGGCATCTTGTAATAGAAAAACATGCCAAAAGAGGGTAACAAAAATGAAATTTTCATATCACAAAACTGAAAGTCTAGAGATTGATCAGCCCTCAGATTGATTAATTCAGTGGTTCAAAGATGTCATAAAAGACCCAATTTATACCATCCTCAGGATGTAGCCTCTATCTTTTAGGTTGGCTATCCTCAAAATCTCAAGGTGGCTATCAAAGTCTTTGTTATCACA
Source organism: Lasiurus borealis (assembly GCA_004026805.1). Classification (NCBI taxonomy): domain Eukaryota; kingdom Metazoa; phylum Chordata; class Mammalia; order Chiroptera; family Vespertilionidae; genus Lasiurus; species Lasiurus borealis. Next base: position 21,083 of record PVJN01032266.1, on the reverse strand, counting down.
TGCAAATTATAACATTTGTAGACACAAAGAAAAATACTTCTTTTTATACCTCTTTTTAAGACCATACAAGGTAAAGAAGGACAGGTATGAACAGGCAAAGGAAGATTAAGATCAGATGCACTGAAAAGGGGAAAAAACTATAGTATATATGCAATTTCACTTTTTATAAAACTAATGGCAACTACACACAGAAATTTCCCAAACAAGGCACAGATCCAGAGACACACAAGCATCCATCAGACCATCAAACCTCAGAAGGAAGGTAGGAAAGGGGAGGGGTAAGGGGGAGAGATCAACCAAAGGAATTGTTTGCATGCATATAAGCCTAACCAATGGACACAGACACCAGGGAGGTAAGAGCATGAGTGGGTGGTTGGGGGGCAATAGGGGGAAAGAACACATATGTAATACTTTAATCAATAAAGAAAAAAAAAAGAAGAGAGAAAAGATATATGCAATACCACCAAACAAAAACAACCGATAGAAGCATAAAAATAAGAACCAATAGAGGCACAGAGTTACCAAAAAACAAAAGATAAAATGGCTATAGGAAATCCTCATACACCAATAATTACCCTAAATGTAAATGGTTTAAATTCACCAGCAAATAGGCATAGAGTAGAAGAGTAGATCAAAAAATAAAACCCACCGAAACCAGTTTGTCTCAGTGGATAGAGCGTCGGCCTGCAGACTGAAGGGTCCTAGGTTCAATTCTGGTCAAGGGCATATGCCTTGGTTGCAGGCACATCCGCAGTAGGAGGTGTATAGGAAGCAACTGATCAATGTTTCTCTCTCGTCAATGTTTTTAACTCTCTGTCCCTCTCCCTTCCTCCCTGTAAAAAATCAATAAAAGTATATTTAAAAAAACAAAATAATATGTGCTTATTTAAAAAAAAACAACACATAGCACTTCTTGACATATATGCGCCCAACCAGGGAGCACCAAAATATATCAAAGAGTTATTTACATAACTAAAGGGAGCAACAGATCAAAACACAATTATAGTTGGAAACCTTAATACTCCATTGACAGCTCTAGACAGATCAACCAAACAAAACATCAATAAAGAACTAGCAACCTTAAATGAAACACTAAACACAATGGATATAATCGACACTTACAGAACATTCATACCAGAACATAAATTATGCATTGTTCTCCAGTGCACATCGAACATTCTCAAGGAGAGACCATATGTTGGATCACAGAACTAGTATCAACAAATTCAAAAAGATTGAAATTATTCCAAGTATATTTTCTGACCACAATACCATGAAATTAGAAATCAACTGAAAAAGATAGGTAAAAAAAAACACCCTACAAATACATGAAGATTAAACAACATACTGATAAAAATGACTGGCTCAAAGATAAAATAAAAGATGAGATCAAAAGATATAGAGAGACAAAGTAGAATGATACATCATATCAAAACCTCTGGGATGCAGAGAAAGCTGTACTAAGAGGAAAGTTTATATCACTACAGGCCTATCTCAAGAAACAAAGGAAATTCCAAGTAAATAAACTAACATCACACCTAGAAAGACTAGAAAAAGAAGAATAAAAGAAACCCAAAGTTAGCAGAAAAAAAGAAAATAATAAAAATCAGAACAGAATTAAGTGAAATAGAGGACAAAAAAGACTATACAAAAAATCAATAAAACAAAGAGCTGGTTCTTGGAAAAGATTAGTAAAATTGGCAAACCCCTGGCTAGCCTCACTAAGGAAAAAAGTTAAAAGACCCATATAAACAAAATCAGAAATGAGAGAGGAGAAATCACCACAGACATCACAGATAAACAAAGGATCATAGATTTTGAAAGCCTTTATGCCACCAAATCCATTAACAAGGAGAAATGGATAAGTTCCTAGAAATATATAACCTTCCCAGATTAAATCATGAAGAAATTGAAAATCTAAATAAACCAATCAGCAGTGAGGAAATTGAAACAACCATCAAACACCTTCTCCCCCCCCAAAAAAAAAAAAAAAAAACAGAAGTCCAGGACCTGATAGCTTCACCAGTGAATTCTACCAAACGTTCAAGGTCAAATAAAAGCCTATTCTTTTCAGAAAATTGAAGGAAGAAGAGGCAATGCTTCCAATGCATTCTATGAAGCCAATATAACCCTGATATCAAAATCTAGCAAAGATAACACACACACACACACAAAAAAAGAAAACTACAAACCAATATCCTCAAAAATCCTAACCAAAATGCTATCTAATCAAATACATAAGTACATCACAATCAAGTGGGATTCATTCCAGGGTTAAAAGGATGGGTCAGCATCCACAAATCAATCAACATAATACATCACATTAAAAAAAGAGAGGATAAAAATCATATGATCTTGTCAATAGATGCAGAAAAAAGATTTGATAACATACATTTTAATTTATGATTAAGACCCTCAATAAAAATGAATAGAAGGAAAGTACCTCAACTCAATAAAGGACACATATGATAAACTGTTAGCCAATATCACACTAAGTGGTAAAAAACTGAAAGCTTTTCCCCTAAGATCAGGAATAAGACAATGATGTCCATTCTCATCACTCCTATTCAATATTAGAGGCCTGGTGCATGAAATTCTTGCAAGAGTAGGCTTTCCTTCCCCTGGCTGCTGGCACTGACTTCCCTCCAGCACCCAGGACCCAGGCTTCCTTCACAGCCCTGGTCTGGAAGGACATCTGGTCTAATTAGCATATTACACTTTTATTATTATAGATACTACTGGAAATTCTAACCAGAGAAATAAATCAAGAGAAAGAAATAAAAAGCATCCAAATAGGGAAGGGAGAAATCAAACTGTCACTTTTTGTAGATGACATGATACTATATATAGAAAAATCTAAAGACTACCAAAAAACTACTGGAAACAATAAACAAATACAGTCAAATTGCAGGATACAAAGTGCAAAAATCCATTGCCTTCCTGTATACCAACAACAAAACTTCAGAAAAATAAATGGAGAGAACAATTTCTTTTGCAATACATAGCAACCAAAAGAATGCCAGTAAAATACCTAGGAATAAACTTAAAAAAGAATGGAAGACCTATATACTGAAAATTGCAAAATATTTTTCAAACAGATTGAAAAAGACACAAGGAAATGGAAAAATATCCCATGTTCATGGACTGGAAGAATCAACATAGTTAAAATGGCCATTTTACCTAAAGCAATATACGGATTTAATGCAACCCCCATCAAAATCCCAATGTCATTTTTTAAAGAAATACGGTAAAATGAGAAATCATTAGATTTGTTTGAAACCACAGAAGACTCAGAATAGTCAAAGAAATCCTGAAAAAAGAACAATACTGGAGTTATCATGCCACCTGACTTCAAAATATACTACAAAGCTATAATAATCAAAACAACATGGTATCGACAGAGAAACAGATACACAGATCAATGGAACAGAATAGAGAGCCCAGCTATAAAACCAAATGTATAAACAGATAGTTTTTGACAAAGGAGCCAGAAATGCACATTGGAGTAAAGATAATCTCTTCAATAAATTGTCTTGGAAAAACTGGAAAGCCACATTCAAATGAATGAAACTGTATTGCAGTTTGTCCCCATGTACAAAAATTAATTCAAAATGGATCAAAGACTTAAACATATGACCCAAAACTATAAGTCACATAAAAAATATATATATATAGGTACCAAACTCATGGACCTGGCTGGTAGAGAACATTTTATGGACTTGACCCCAAAGGCAAAGGAGGTAAAGACAAAAATAAATGAATGAGACTAGTATATCAAACTGAAGAGCTTCTACACAGAAAAAGAAATGGACAACAAAACGAAAAGGCAACCAACCAGATGGGAGATGATATTTGTAAACAGTAGCTACTCCACCAAAGGCTTAATTTTCAAAATATATAAAGAACTCATTAAACTCAACAACAAACAAAGAAACCAATCAAAAAGTGGGAAGAGGACCTGAAAGTACATCTTTCCCAAGAAGCCACGTAAACAGCCAATAGATATAAGAAAAGTTCAAACTCACTGACAACCAGAGAAATGCAAATTAAAACTACAATGAGATACTACTTTACACCAGTGAGAGTGTTCATTATCAACAAGACAAGCAACAATAAGAAATGTAGAAGTTGTGGGGGAAAAAGGAACTCTCATCCACTGCTGATGGGAATGTAAACTGGTACAATCACTATGAAAAGCAATGTGATACATCTACACAATGGAATACTATGCTGTGGTAAAAAAAAAGAAGAAGAAGAAGAAGAAGGAGTTCTTACCATTTGCAACAGCATGGATGGAACTGGAGAGCATTATGCTAAGTGAAATAAGCCAGTCAGAGAAAGATAAATATCACTTGATCTCACTCATTTGTGTAATATAATGAACAACATAAACTGATGAACAAAAACAAATCCAGAGACAGAGAAGCATTGATCAGACCATCTAACCTCAGAGGAAAGGTAGGGGAGGGTGGGGGTAAGGAGGAGAGATCAACCAAAGGACTTGTATGCATGCATATAAGCTTAACCTATGTATACAGATACCAGAAAGGGTGAGGGCATCAGTTGAGGGGGGGGGCAGTAAGGACACATATGTAATTCCTTAATAAAGAAAAATAATTTAAGAAGAAAAGAAGTGCACTAACAAAAACCACACTAGTGGGTCTCAGGTTCCACTCTGCCCAGGGAAGCCAGATTGAAACTAGAAATTTGGACATGTGGCATCCAGATTCCAGACTCTGAACTGGGCAGTGAGCAGTAATGATTTCTGCTTTCTGATGTGCCAGATACCCTGAGCAATTAGCACACAGGCTGCCCAGCAAGCAAAGGCTCCAAGTCTCAAAAATCTGCCAGACCAAACCCCACTCCAATCGCACCAGCCTGTCTGTTTGAATCACTGTTGTGAGTTTGCATCAGAATAAAGGCTGTGTTGGAAACAAAACAAAAGAAGAAAGCAGTCTGGCAATTCCTCAAAAAATGAAAAATAAAGCTACCATACGACCCAACAATCCCACTCCTGGGTATATACCCAAAAAACTCGAAATCATTTATACACGGAGACATATGCACCCTTAGGTTCATTGCAACATTATTCACAGTGGCCAAGAGTTTGAAACAGCTGAAGTGCCCTACAATAGAGAACTGGATAAAAAATACGTGATATAAATACACAATGGAGTACTACATGGCCATAAGAAAGGATGAAATGCAGAATTTACAGAAATATGAATGGACCTTGATAACATTATGCAAAGTGAAATAAGTCAAACAGAAAAAGCTAAGAACTATATGATTTCACCTATATGGGAAATATAAAACTGAAACACATGAACTCAAATAGCAGTGTGGTGGTTGCCAGAGGGAGGGGGGTGGAGGAAAAAAGGGATCCTAATATGAGGTGACAGGAGAAGATTTGACTTTGGGTGGTGGGCACATGGTCCTATACACAAATTTTATAAATTAGTAATCCACACATGAATCCTATGTGTTCATGTTGACTAATGTCACCCCAATACAATTAAAAAGAATTTAAAATAAACAAGAAACAGAACAAACATATAAATAAATAAATAAATAAATAAATAAATAAATAAATAAATAAATAAATGGAGCTGGTAAGAAATCTTGGACATTTTTCCTGACTAGTATGACCAAAACAGGAAACAGAATTGCTATGATTATAAAAAGTGAAAATGTTTAGAATATTAAAGGATGTTTACTTTAGTACTTTATAAAAGCATTGAAATTTATAAAAGTTGTAAAATGCTAATCGTAATTTTATATCTTTGAGAGAGAGGGAATATAAATGGAAATGTAAAAAATTACTAGCAAAGAAGATCTGGGAACATTGATTCCCTAACTATTTTTCTAAGGGCTTTATAAGTTTTCTATTTAAACACACCACACACACACACACCCCTTTTATTTAAAACATTTTCACTTTTATTATTGCAAGTATAACTGTTTAACAATCTCTCTGAATCATTTAAGCTTATATTTTCCTTACAAACGGGTATTTCTTGAGCTCACCAAGTTATTTTCTATTTTAAAAAAATAAATTTTTATTGTTGAAAATAAAAGGAAGAAAACTTTTCCATAATTCCTTCAGCATATCTCATTGTCCAGTATTACATCAAATGCTGGAATCTAGGTCAATTATTGGCCAAAGAAATAGAATTTCCAATATTAACTTAGACTAATTAATACTCTCCTTGAGGTAGAAGGAGCTTATTGTCTATGAATAAGGCTGTATGGGGTGGGGGAGGTTAAACATGCAATCAAAAGTGGAGCTCAACCAACAGAGCATTTCACCATTGCTATCCACACCACTATTTTATGTAGTAATTCAATACTATATGTCTATTGAGAATCTATTATGTGCTAGGTTCTGGGTATAGAGTAGTAACTATGACAGATAAGGTCATTGCTATTATGGTATTTACATTTTGGTTGGAAAGCTGTATATTAAAACCATAAATAAAAATATGATCATTTCAAACAGTGATAAGTTATTGAAGAAAATCAAGTAAGGGTAATGAGACAGAAGGTGAGGGACTTGCAGTGCTATAAGAGGTGGTCTTGGAAGCATTACTCAGGAGATGACAATTGATCTCAAACATACATGATAAGAAAGAAACAATGAAAATCCAGTGGAACCGTATTATAGAGACTGAACTACATGTGCAGGTGTCTCAAAGTAGTCACATGTTTGAGAGGTTTGAAGAATAGAAAGTCAATGTTCTCTTAAAATACATTGTATTTTATAAACGCACACCTGAGCACATCCTGTGTCCATCATCTAGAAAGATCATTGCTACATTGCTGTCTCTCAAACTCCAATCAACCCTCCTAAATATAGCTCAAATATTACATGGTCTTAAATTACCTCCCCAGGTAAATTAGGAACACTTTGTGTCCTTACTATATATTAGAATCTTTATCTCACAGTAGTACATTTAACTTATTTTTATTTTTGCCTTTCCCTCTAGACTTGGAGTTGCTTCAAGGCAAGGGCTATGTCTTACTTAAATTTGTATTTCCCACTATCAAGTATTCTGGCCCTGACAAATGGTAGGTATGTAACAAGTATTAGTTGAATTGAAACATATAGCTACTAATCTTAGCACTATTATAGGCATTATGGAGCATACAAAATAACCTATCTGCATTGAAACAGTTAAGAAGGTAGTCTCTGGTGTCAGAAGCTTGGCTCTTGTCCCATTTTCACTACCTATAGCTGTGTGAACTTAAGCCATTTACTTAACCTCTCTGTGCCTCAGGTTTCTTATCTGTGAAGTTAGAGATAATAATGGTAACTGTCTTTAAAAAGTGAGAAATAATTTTAAAAATGTATGTGAAGCTTTTAGCACACACATATCTGGCACATGATATGTTCTTAGTGTTAATTTATTACCTATAAATTAATAAAATTATTAGATTAATAAGATTTATACAAATCTTAAAAAATATATTACAAATACACTATGCAGGATGGTTCAAAGTGTATTCTGAAAGAGAATGTTATGTTATTTTGATCTCAAAAAAGCACTACTGAATGGATAAAAGAAAAAAAAGCAACAGTATAATATGTGCTTGTGTGACCTTTCTAGAGACCTGGGTTCATTTCTGAGCATCATACTTTTTTAATATATATTTTTATTGATTTCAGAGAGGAAGAGAGAGAGAGAAAGAGAGAGAGAGAGAACTATCAATGAAGAGAAAGAATAATTGATCAGCAGCCTCCTGCATGTCACACACTGAAGATTGAGCCTACAACCCTGACATGTGCCCTAACCAGGAATCAAACCATGACCTCCTATGATCTATGCTCAACCATTGAGCCATGCTAGCCAGTCTGAGAATCATACTATTCTCATTCTCATCTTTTCCATGGAGACATTTGTCTTCAGTTACCCACACAGCTGTGGGCACAGATTTTCCTGTAGCAGTAATGGTTAGCCCAGCACCACCAGTGACACTATCTAAAAAGATATTCAGTCTTTCTTTCCATGGTAGCCTTTTAAGTGGCAAATGGGCAGCAAATGTTTCAGATAATTTTTTAGATGGGAAAATCCCTATATCTTATTATACCACTGTTTCCCAAATAGTCCATGATCAATAATCACCTTTGTTCTTGCACTCTTCAGTGCCTGGACTACTCTCACATTTTTACATTTAATTTATTCTCCAAGGACTGCATAATAGTTACATTCTCCATGAAATCACTCAGATATACAGACCTCATTGAGCCCTTTCTGAAATTTCAGAGCTTCAAATCAGTAACACATAATTTATCACTTCATTCCACAACCTTGCCAACACTCCTCAGCTCATTAAATATTCATTTGTTAAGCACCGTCATGTTTGAGACTATGTGTGGATATGGAGAAGAAAGGAAACAAAGTATTCTTAACCTACTGGCGAGAAGACAAGCATGCAGTTGGGTGATGTTGGAGAATTGTGATTCAAATGTCAATGGAGAATTCAGAGGAAGATTGGCTAACCTGAGCATATTGGGGACAGGCTTCACAGAGAAGGGGACCCATGAGCAAAGTGCTAGAGATGGATTTTGTTAGATGAGGCCATGTGCAAAGATATGGTCATAAAATAGCAACTAAGAGAACATGGCCCAGTATGGCTAGAACTTAGGGTGGGATGGAGTAAGATGAGAGAATATGGAAAGTTTACAAATTTTTCATCAAATATATATCAAGCATTCATGGCATGCCAGGAATTAGCAAGGTGCAGGTGCTAAAAAATCAGGACAGATGCAATTTCTACACTTGAACTTTAAGAATAATTGAAGAGAGCAAGCAGTAAAAAAAAAAGAAATATATAACTACAAATTGTAATAAACATTAAGAATGAAGAGAAAAGGATAGTGACCCGCTGGAAGGTAGGAAGGGAGAGTGTGTGAGAGAGTGAGGGAGCAATAGAGGTGTGTGTGGACATGTATGGTTGTATGTGTGGGTGAAATAGGGACAGTTAGACCCTGCAATTCTTCCAGGGGGCTGCCAATCTGGGCAGTGTTAGACAGCAAAATCCCACTGCCACTGCGAACACTTCAGGGAGGACACTGGCGACACAGAGACCACGCCATTTTGAAGAACAGAACTGCTTGAGACTAGAATCCTAGCCTCACCAACACCCAGTCTGGTCTCAGAAGCAAACCAGGACCCTACAGCCCCCTGGTAGAAGACCTGCCACCACAGCTGCAGACTCAGGGACAGCAGATTTCTGAGAGTCACAAAGCCAATCCCTCTCCCCCCCACCACTCCCTCAGCAGCAACATAGAAACTACCAGACCCCATCCATGCAATAAGGCTTAGTGCACACAAAAATCAGTGGTAAATCTGCCTGACTTTGATATTTGGTGTCGGATGTGGGAAGTTTGTTTCCCATAATTAGGATCCACACCCAGGCAGGGAGACTAAACTAAATTTAAGCCTATCTGTTCATCCCTAGGGAGTTAATTTTCTGTGACCAGAATCCACGCCCACACAGGGCAGGGAGACTGAGCTGAATTTGAGCCTACTGCTCATCCCTAGGAAGGTAGTTTTTTTGTAACCAGATCCCATGCCCATGCATGAATAAGAAAGCTCAGTTCATAATACTAAAGGGATCTATAAAACAAGAGGATATAACCCCGATAAACATATGTTCACCCAATGCAGGAACACCCAAATACATAAAATATCTCCTGGAAGATACCAAGAGAGAGATCAAAAACAATACAATCATCATACACTATGGACATCACTGGATAAATCCTCTAATATATATATATATATATATATATATATATATACATATCTATACACACACACACATATATATATATATATATATAAAATCAAAGAAACAGCAATGCTAAATGATTCACTAGATCAGATGGACTTAATTGACACCTACAGAATATTTCACCCCAAAGCCATAGAATATACATTCTTCTACAGTGCACATGAAATATTTTCAAAAATAGACCACATATTGGGTCACAAGCAAAGTTTCCCCAAATTCAAGAAGACTGAAATCATACCAAGCATCTTTTCTGACCACAATGGCATAATATTAGAAAAAAAACTGCAATAAAAACAATCCAAAACACTCAAAAACTTGGAAACTGAATAGCATGTTATTAAATATTGATTGGGTTACCAATGAGATCAAAGAAGAAATTAAAAACATTCTGTAAACTTATGACAATAAAAACACAACAATCCAAAACCTATGTGACACAATGAAAGCAGTCCTGAGAGGGAAGTTTATAGCTCTACAGGCCTACCTCAAAAAAACAAGAAAAATTGTTGATAAATCATCTAATGCTACAACTCAAAGAATTAGAGAGCAACAAGAGAAACCAAGAGTGAGCAGAATAAAATACATAATAAATATTAAAGCAGAAGTAAATGATATGGAAACAAACAAAAAAAAAATACAGAAGATCAATGAAACCAAGAGCTGGTTCTTTGAAAGAATAAATGAGATTGATGAACTACTAGCCAGGCTCACCACGAAGCAAAGAAAGAGGACTCAAATAAACAAAATGAGAAATGATAGAAGTGAAATAACAAGAGACCCCACCAAAATGCAAAGCATTATTAAAACATATTATGAACAAGTATATTCCAACAATCTAGACAACCTGGAGGAATGGTATATTTTTAGAAAAATACAACCTTCCAAAAGCCAATCAGGAAGAATCTAAAGATCTCAATAAGCCAATATCTATGGAAGAAATTGAAGCAGTCATCAAAAAGCTTCCAGAGAACAAAAGCCCAGGTCCAGATGGCTTCACAGGAGAGTTATACCAAATGTTCAAGGAAGAACTAAAACATGTCCTCTGACTATTCCACAAAATTCAAGAGGAAGGAAGACTTCCAAACTCATTCCATGAAGCCAGCATCACCCTCATACTACAACCAGATAAAGATAACACAATGAAAGAGAATTACAGGACAATATCCCTCATGAACATAAATGCCAAAATCCTCAAAAAAATTCTAGCAAATTGGATGCAGCAGTACATCAGAAAGATCATAAATCATGACCAAGCAGGATTTACATCAGGGATGCAAGGATCATAAAATATCTACAAATCAATAAATGTGATCCATCACATAAACAAATTGATGGAGAAAAATCACATAGTCATATCAATTGACACAGAAAAAGCATTTGACAAAATCCAACACCCTTTCTTGATAAAAACTCTCAGCAAAGTGGGAATTGAAGGATTATACCTCAACATCATAAAAGGTATATATGATAAACCCACAGCTAACATCATACTCAATGGGCAAAATCTAAAACCATTTCCCCTAAGAACAGGAACAAGACAGGGATGCTCACTCTCCAAACGTCATCTAGAATAAAAAAAAATAAAAGACCCCAAATAGCTGCAGTAATCCTGAGAAAGAACAAAGTAGGTAGGATCTCAATACCAGATTTCAAGCTGTATTACAAAGCCACTGTTCTCAAAACAGCCTGGTACGGGCACAAGAACAGACATATAGATCAATGTATTAGAATAAAGAACCAAAAAATCGACTCAAACCACTATGCCCAATTAATATTTGACAAAGGAGGCATGAACATACAATGGAGTCAAGACAGTCTCTTCAGTAAAGGGTGTTGGGAAAATTGGACAGATACATGCAAAAAAATGAAACTAGACCACCAACAAACACCTTACACAAAAATAAACTAAAATATGGATAGTGGACTTAAACATAAGATGGGAAACCATAAAAATAGTAGAGGAATCCACAGGCATAGAAATCTCAGACATATGCCAAAGGAACTTCTTTACTGATACTGTTCATAGGGCAATGGAAACTAAAGATAAAATAAACAAATGGGACTATATCAAAATAAAAAGCTTTTGCACAGTAAAAGAAACCATCAACAAAACAACAAGAAAGACTACTACATGGGAGAATATATTGCCCATGTTATCACTGATAAAGGTTTAATGTCCAACATATACCGGGAACTCATATAACTCAACAAAAGGAAGATAAACAATCCAATCACAAAATGGGCAACAGACCTAAGTAGAAACTTTTTGAAAGAAGATAGAAAGAAGGCCAAGAGACATATGAAAACATGCTCAAAGTCACAATCATCAGAGATATGCAAATCCAAACAACAATGCAATATCATCTCAACATGTCAGAATGGCTATTATCAACATATCAACAAATGACAAGTGCTGGCAAGGATGTGGAGAAAAAGGAACCCTTGTGTACTGCTTGTGGGAATGCAGATTGGTGCAGACACTGTGGAGAACAGTATGGGGATTCCTCAAAAACTAAAAATGGAAATCCTATTTGACCTAGTAATACCACTTCTAGGAATATATCCCAAGACGCTAGAAACATCAATCAGAAAGGATATATTCACCCCTATGTTCATAGTAGCACAATTTACCATACCTGAGATTTGGAAACAGCCTAAGTGCCTATCAGCAAATGAGTGGTTTAAAAAACTGTGGTACATCTACACAATGGAATACTACGCTTTTATAAAAAAGGAGTTCTTACCATTTGCAACAGCATGGATGGTACTGGAGAGCATTATTCTTATTGAAATAAGTCAGTCAGAGAAGGATAAATATCACATGATCTCACTCATCTCTGGGATATAATGAACAACATAAACTAAGGATCAAAAACAGATCCAGAGACAGGGAAGCATCGATCAGACTGTCGAACCTCAGAGGGAAGATAGGGATGGGTGGTGGCTAAGGGGGAGAGATCAATCAAAGGGCTTGTATACATCAAATAACCCATGGACACAGACACCAGTAGGGTGAGGGCATGCGTGGGGAGGTGGTTAGAAAGGTAATAGGGGGATGAGGACAAATATGTACTACCTTAACCAATAAAGAAATTAAAATGCAAAAAAAAAAAAGAATGAAGAGAAAAAAGGCAACGAAGAAATGAATATGAAGGAAATACTTTATAAAAGGTAGTTAGTGGGGATTGCTATGAAGAGGTGACATGTTGTTGAGGTGGAAAGGTGAAAAGAGCTGAAGAAGTGTTCCAAGTGCTGATCAAAGATCTTGTGGGTCGGGGAACTTGGCATGTTGGAAAAATTGAAAGAAGCTCCACAGGCTGAAAGTAGTCATGAGGATATAAACTAGAGAACAGGGAACATAGTCAATAATATTGTAATAACTATGTATGATGTCAGATGGGTTTCAGATTTATTGAAGTGATTATTTTGTAAGTTATATTAATGCAGAACCACTCTGTTGTATACTTGAAAGCCATATAATATTGTATGTCAACTGTAATTTAAAAATAAAATAATAAAAATAGTGGATGAGGGTGAGAAAATGGCTTAATATGAAGTTGGAGAAGCAAACCCAAGCCAAGACCCAGTAGACCTCAACAGGAAGTATTGATTTTATAACAAGAACAGCAAGAAATCAACTAAGATAGAGTAAAATGGAATCAAGTTTGTATTTCATGGGATAACTTGTTGATAGTGTGGTAGACAATCTGGAGGGGAGAAAATGAAGTCGAGATGATCAATTCTAAGGCTGTGAAATGGTCCAGGTGAAATATAATGAAGGCAGGGATTGGTTCTTTCATATCCTCCAAAGGTGACTAGCCTTTTAATAGGCACATGGAAAGCTTCTACCATGTTCATATTGACTGGATAAATAAATATAAACTGAATTGTATTACTGAATCTCTTTCCAGGAGATCACAGTGTCTCTTCTTCCTCTTCCTTTTGTTTATAATGGAGACAGGGAGACAATCTACAATTAGTATTATTGAAGTCATTTGTTGTTTAATGACAAATGCTTACTCTAAGCACCACTTTCCTTTAGTCACTTGAAAGTATTGCAGGAAAATATCAGTATTTATCAAGATAGCCAAACAGTACCCTACCTTCCTGAGATTTTTATGCAGAAACTAAATTGTTATTTAGGCCTATTCAGGGCAAGAGGTAACACTCCATCTTCAAATACTAACTTCCCAGAAGATCACAAGCACATGAAATGCAAATGCCACTTGGTATAATTATATGTTTTCCCCTCTGCCAAAACAGGGATGTAATTACCTGGAAAAGTAAGGCAAATGTTTAAGGAAGCTTCATGTCTTTATCTCTCTTACATCAAGATGAGACAAGAGTCCCTTTATCATATTTCTACTTCTTTTTGATGCCAAAACAGTTTGGTAATGAAAGACATGCAAATAACTTCAGTAAAACACAGCTTCCAGAGAATACTAGAGATCCCAGGGATAGGAGAGAAAGAAGCCAATCACTTAATGCAGTAGTTGGCAAACTTCGGCTCTTTGGTCCCTTGAGGGTGGCTCTTCCACAAAATACCATGTGCAGGCATGCACATACAGTGCAGAAGTCGGTTTTTGGCCCTCAAAAGAAATGTCCTGCTGTAATTTCACAGTCAATTGTTGTACTGTTGATATTTGGCTCTGTTGACTAATGAATTTGCCAACCACTAACCTAATGGATCTGAGCCTCATTTTCTACCCTTGGGAGGATAGCCATTTCTACCTCACAGGGCTAACACAAGAAGTCAATGATAAAGGTTCATGAATTTTATCTGTGAACTACAAGGCAGAAGCTCTATACTGTGATTCATTTTATGCAATTGAAGGAAAAGACTTTCATATTTTATCAGAAAGTTAAACACATTGCAGGAACTCAATAATAGGTTTTACTTTAAATTAAATTCTATGAAAATCTTGCATTAGATGTGGTGCATCTAAAACAGACCATTCACTTCTCAGACTTGAATCACACTTTCAGATCTATCAGTTCCCTGGTTTGGAATAGTGGAGGAAAAAAATCATGAGTTAACAGTGAGTGTCTGTGCTTATTTTTTGCAGCTAGTAGCCTTTGGCCTATTGGAGCCAGTATCCTTCTCCCAGGTGAACAGCAGCAAGAAACAGAATTTCAGTTAGCACTAAAACAGAATTGCAATCCAGGAGCTGCATCTGGAACAACTGCAAATACAATCCTAAAAATAAGCACAAGCCCATAGGCCCAGAGCCCAAAGAAACTGGCCAACGATGAACTCCAACTTTGCTTCACCAATCAGAAGTATTATCATGAATATTTTCAGGCAGCAGAAGAGAAGGAAGGAACTAGCTTGTCGCATGTCTCAGGAGGTTTACCCTGAGCCAGCTGCTTTTATAATGCATTACCTTATTTAACTCTCACAATAGCTTTATGAGGTAGAAATTATTCTTTAACACAGAGCCTGGTACACAATGATAACTGCTATATATATTATTGATATTGATAAACTTAATAATAATAAACTGAAACAAAGAGGGCTTGGCTTGAGTAACTTATCCACGGTCACAGAGCTGGTAAAGTCAGGATTTGAACCTAGGTATTTCTGACCACAAAACTTGGGATTTTTCTGATATACTCCTTTTCAAGAAGCAAAAGATTGTGACGTTAAAATAGTTTGGGATTCACCGGCAGATGAGTGATAAAAAAAAGCTGTGGTATATTTAAACAATGGGATACTACTCAGCTGTAAAAAAGAAAGAACTCTTACTATTTGCAACAGCATGGATAGACCTGGATAGTATTATGCTAAGTTAAACAAGCCAGTCAAAGAAAGATAAGGATCACATGATCTCACTTATATGTGGAATATAATGAACAAAATAAACTGGTGAATAAAAAAGAACTAGAGATATAGAAGCATGGAACAGACTGACAAATTCCAGACAAATCACAAGGGGAGTGATTAACCAGGGAACTTACATGCATAACTCATGGACACAGACAATAGAGTGATGAAGGCTTGGGATGGGTGGATATGGGGTTGAGGGTGCAAAGGGAAAAAAACACAAACAATCAAAGGAGATGTCTATAATACTTTCAACAAAAAATCACCGTAGTATTAACAAAATAATGAAGTGTAAAGTAAAAAAAAAAAAGTTTTGGATTTTTCCAACCCATTAGCAAGGCTACCACCACAGTTAGCCATTTGAGACCTTCAGGTATCTAAGAATATCTTCGGTCTCTCTTTCTCTCCTAATTCAGGTTTCTAAATTGCTATGAACCATGGCCCAACTGTACTACAAAAAGGTCAACTACTCACCGTACAGAGACCGAATCCCCCTGCAAATTGTGAGGGCTGAGACTGAGCTCTCTGCAGAGGAGAAGGCCTTCCTCAATGCTGTAGAGAAAGGAGACTATGCCACTGTGAAGCAGGCCCTCCAGGAGGCAGAGATCTACTACAATGTCAACATCAACTGCATGGATCCTCTGGGCCGGAGTGCTCTGCTCATTGCCATTGAGAATGAGAACTTGGAGATCATGGAGCTACTACTGAACCATAGCGTGTATGTAGGTGATGCCTTGCTCTATGCTATCCGCAAGGAAGTGGTGGGTGCTGTGGAGCTTCTGCTCAGCTACAGGAGGCCAACTGGAGAGAAGCAGGTAAGATAAGTGCCTATAGGATGGAAAATAGCCAGGGAAAACAGGAAACCATAACCAGAAGCTTTTAAACTAGGGAAGGTCAGGTAGGCTACAGTTAAGAAGCCGTATCATGGCAGCACTCTGATCTCATCAGTGATCTTGGGTAGTATCCTAGAGCTATCCTGGATGGTCTATGCTGAGTTTTACTCATTTGCCATTTCCTTATTAGTATTTGCCCTTATATATTCAACTAGAGGCCTGGTGCATGAAATTTGTGTACGGAGGGAGGGGTGTCTCTCAGCCCAGCCTGCACCCTCTCCAATCTGGAACCCCTAGAGGGATGTCTGGCTTCCCATTTAGGCCCGATCCTGGGATCAGGCTTAAACGGGCAGTCAGACATCCCTCTCACAATCCAGGACTGCTGGCTCCCAACTGCTCACCTGCCTGCCTTCTTGATTGTCCCTAACCACTTTTTCCTGTCAGTCTGATCACCACCTAACCACTCCCCTACCAGACTGATTGATGCCTAACTGCTCCCTACCAGCTTGTTTTCCCCTAACTGCCCTCCCCTGCAGGCCTGGTCCCTCCTAAATGCCCTGCCCTGCTGACCTGATCACCCAAAACTGCCCTCTCCTGCTGGCCATCTTGGGATGGCTATCTTGTGTCCACATGGGGGCAGCCATCTTGTGTGTTGGAGTGATGGTAAATCTGCATATTACTCTTTTATTACATAGGATAGAGGCCTGGTGCATGAGTGGGGCAGCTGGTTTGCCCTGAAGGGTGTCCTGGATCAGGTGAGGGTTGCCTTAGAGCATGAGGCAGCCTAGGTGAGGGGCCTGTGGTGGTTTGTAGGCAAGTCACACCCCCCGGTGACCCAAGCAGAAGCCCTGATATCTGGGATTAATTTATCTTCTACAATTGAAACTTTGTAGCCTGGAACAGAGCCAAGCCTCCTGCTTGCTCCCTGGTGGCAGCTATTTCTGTTGAGATTTGTTTATCTTCTATAATTGAAACTTTGTAACTGTAAGTGGAGGCCAAGACTATAGGGGTGCAGAAGCTTGGCTTCCTCCATCACCAGGGGCAACCCTAGCCTCCTGCTCTCTCCAGTTCCCTGGCTGCCACCATTTTTGTTGGGATTTATTTATCTTCTATAATTGAAACTTTGTAGCCTTGACTGGAGGCCTGGGCCAGCCAGGGTGTGTGGAAAGCTTGGCTTCCTCTATCATCAGGGAAACCCAAGCCTCCCTTCTTCTCTCTCCATGGTTACAGCCATCTTGGTTGGGGTTAATTTGCATACTCACTCCTGATTGGATGGTGGGTGTGGCTTGTGGGTGTAGCAGAGTGATGGTTAACTTGCATATTACTCTTTTATTAGATAGTATATTTAACAACCAAAAAGTGTGCTCTCCATTTCCAAAATATTCAAGCTTCTTCAACTCTCCCTACCCTCTGCTCTCTATCTTTATTTTCTTTCTCTACTCAAAGTTATACTCTACAGAAGAATATACCAAACACAAACCTGAGCTTTCTCCTTTTATTAGTTTCTCTCCTGAAGGACAGAGGTTTTTAAGCATGAGAGTCACAATGCAAATCCAGATGGATACAAGGACTCACATATTATTTTTAATACCTGTCAAGTAACTGCATTCCACCATTAGATGTTCAGGTGTTTGTCGGGAGATTTTCCCTACCCTCAGAGATACCTATGTTTCATATTCTGGAGTTATCTTTAAATTCTTCCCCTACCTTGCCTCCATATCCAATTCCTAAATCTTGTGGTTTCTTCCTTCCTAATATATCTTACATACTTTCCTCTCTAACCCAACTCTCACCACTCTGCCTCTAGTCCTTATCATCTCTCTTCTAGAATACTGGTTCTCAAAGTGTGCTCCAGCATTAGCATCACCAGGGGAACTTGCTAAATGTGAATGAAAATCCTCAGGCACCACCACAGACTGAATTAGAAACTCTGGGGATGGGGCCCAGCAAGCTGTGTCTTCATAACACCTCTAGGGAATTCTTATCAATACTCAGATTTGGGAACCAATGTCCTATAGCAGTGGATGGCAAACTGTGACTCGCAAGCCGTGGTGTGCTGCTCTGTTGACTGAGTTTCTCAACCACTATCCTAGAGTAACATTAAAATCTTCTAACTGGATTCTCTCCCTCTAGCTTCTTTCTTTCTCTCAACCCATTCTGAACAATGATGCTGCTTATTCTTCCCAAAATATTGCAACAAATCTATAATTTCTGTCCATCCTTTCAGCAACTATAATGTCTTCCCATCAGAAGATAAACCAACTCAAGAATCCTAGCACTCAACAGCCTCCATTAACAGTCTTTCCCAGTCCTATCTTCCATAGTCTTTTTTAAACTCCTCATTAAGCACAACTCCTGATTGTATTTCTTCCTTTAGAGTATGGCATTGAGTGCATAGTAGGGACAAAGAAAATATAGAGTCATCAAATGTGAAACAGTACAATACAGTAAAAAGTAGAAATAGTACAAATTGAAACTAAAACTGCAAAATGGTTAGAAAATATATATATATACATATATATATGTATATATGTATACATATATATGTATGTATGTATACATATATATGTGTATGTATGTGTGTATATATATACATATATGTATGTATGTATGTGTGTGTATATATATATACATATATATATACACACACATACATACATATATATATATGCCTAATATGAAAAGTGTCCCCTCAGGAGTTCAGCTGACCAGGAATTCCATCACTTGAATCACTTGCTATGACATGCACTGACCAATAGTGGGTAGCACAGAATGAAGGGAGGCCCCAGCTAACAGTCAACAGCCAGCAGCCACTAGGGACCCTGCCTGTGCACACATTTTGTGCATTGAAGCTCTAGTTGATAATGAAAACACGCAACATCAAATCTTATAGGATATGACCAAAGCTAGATTTAAAGAAAATTTATAGCTTTAATAATTTCCTAAACAAAAGGAAATGAAAGTAAGCTAAGTGATAACTAGAATACTAAGAATTATAATTGATAGAGCAGAAAGGAAAACACTACATTAAAAGTCCCTTGAGTAAAAGGCCTGAATCCTTTTCTTCTCCATCAGCATTTGACACAGTGCCAAAAGAAAAGGGACATTATTTCTCTTCTTTGCTATATTCCAACACTGGGAAGTGTTTGCAACATCAAATGCACTCAATAAATATTTATTCTATAAATGAATAGTATGCAATCAGCATTGCGCTAAGCACCATAGACAACCTACCTTATCTAATCCTCCCAGTAACTCTGTCAGATAGACACTATTATTATTATCCCCATTCTATCAATGAGAAAAATATAGTCACAGGATGATTGTCAGCTGTCTAAGATCACAAAAAATATCATAGCCAGAATTGAAACCCAAGCATCCTACCTCCTAAACACACCCTCTTGTTAAAAATATATTTTTTATTTATTTAAGAAAGGAAGGGAGAGAGAATAAGAGATGGAAACATCAATGATGAGAGAGAATCATTGATTGTCTTCCTCCTGCATACCCACAATGGAGACTGAGCCTGCAACTCAGGCATGTGCTCTGACCAGAATCAAACTGTGACCTCCTGGCCCATAGGTTGGTGCTCAACCACTAAGCCATGCCAGCCAGGCCTAAACACACCCTCTTAAATACTAGGCTGTATTGCTTCCCTGGCAGTTTGAGTACATTTTAGAATTCCAAGCACAGGTGTTCTTAGATGGGATAGATCAGTGAAGTATAGATAGATGAGCTCTCTGGAAAGGATTCATCATGCGAATTAATACCAAAGGAGAGAGGTGTAAACATGTGCCCTGCTTAGTCTACATCACCATCCACATAAAAAATGATTTGTTCTGTCTCCCATTTCCCCAAAGCCCTTCTAAGTCCCTGAGTCATCTATTAAGCCAATCTGAACTAACATTTATCCAGCTACCCTGCAGCAAGATTATCTTGCTTGCCTCTGAGATTACAGAGCCCTTCACTTGACATCAATTACTCACTCTATATACTATTGGTCAGCCTTACTTGTGTAATTGTCTGGTATCTGTAACTAGATTTTTTTTTAATCCTCACCTGGGGATATTTTTTGATTGATTTTTAGAGAGAAATAAGGAAAAGCATCGATGTGAGAGACATACATTGATTGGTTGCCTCCCACATGTACCCTGACCCAGGCTGGAGATCAAGCCTGCAACCAAGGTATGTGCCTTGATGGGGAATTGAACCTGTGACCCTTTGGTCCATGGTCCAATGCTCTAACCACTGAGAAAACTGGCTAGGACTAGATTGTATAATTTTAAATGTAAGACATAACCTAATGCCCAACTGTTTCCATGATTCTCCCATCAGTACCTAGTATATAATGGATAATATACAGAGGTGGGCAAAAGTAAGTAAATTATAATAAATAATAAATAATATAATCAATAAATAATAATAATACAATAATAAACTGTTTTTACATACTCACAACTATGAGCCTACTTTTTCCAACCCCTGAATAAATATTTTCTGATTAACATGAAGGAATTAAGTGTATCTCCCAGAAATGCATATGGCTAGCTGATTGCAAAAGATTTCCAAGATTTCATATTCACTCCCATTTAGCATAATAATTGTTTTGAAATAGAGGAGAGCACAGA